>BPTQ01000004.1:8781335-8835856 GCA_019973895.1 Chrysanthemum seticuspe | reverse complement strand
ATAGATCCCAATCTTTGTGAACTCACACGTCAGAAAACATAGTGAGAGTAGAGAAGAAAGTTTAGTAAAGTGACTAGAACAGAACAGAAATGTAAATGTACTAATAACAGAGTAACTGTAATTAGATTGGAACATTGTAAACCTATGATAACATTTGAATTAGATTCGACTGAAAACGTCGAATCTAGACTTATTTCTAATATAACAAGTAGAACCGACGGATATGAAAGCATGTACCATAGTCTCGAAGTCCGAGTAACTAAGAGAAGCCGTTGATATCCACCAAACCCCAATAACGATGACCGCATTAGTGACCAATAGAAGATGAATGTTAATCGGGATCTGATTCACTTAGATCCCATTAACACTAAACAAGAAGGCGACGTATAAAGAAACATTCAGATATAGAACAGAGAAGAAGTTTGTATGTCATGAATTCAGAAACACCAGAGATAATAATAAGACCAAATAGATAGATAAATAAGACTTTGAATTTAAGAAACAACAAGCACCAAGCCTGTGGACTAGGGTAAACCAGAGCAGGTATTCGTACCACTCAAAGGTGGCAGATCAAGATGTTAGTCTACCCGTTTGCACCCACAAAGACTTAAGTACTGTATGTTTGAAGAAGAGACAAGATATAGACTTACAAAGAAATATGCAGCGGAAGAACAAATCACAATTACCCTAGATTCACTTAGTCTAGGGCTAATTGTAAGTAGAAGATAACCAGTGATTACGCCAGTAGCAATAACCCCAAACCACCTATAGTTGCCGAAGAGAATCAATGAGCCTGAAGCTCTGATACCATGTACGAAAGTATAGGCAGCCAAGATGAACAATATAATCTTTATTCAGATCTAAGCTGCAAAAGTCAGCTTAGATTAAGTTTACAATAGTATCCAAATGTTACAAGGTTAGATTAATGTCAATGAGACAATAATCATGTAAATGTAAAGACAAGACAAGATCAGTGAAATGATTTGAAAGAAGAGATGAGAGTGATACAAAAGACTGCACACTCAAGTGTTTCTAACCCTAGATAAGGGGACTTATTAAATAGGAGATTAAGTTTCACTAAGACCCCTCTAACGGCTAGTAGTGACTCATCAGCAGAAACGAAGAAAGGCTTCAGCAGAAATGAGATTCTTGGAACTTTAAATCTTTAATCTTTTGTCCAGGTTAAACCCCTGTAATTAATCCTGCAATAAGCCACAACTTGAAAGCCATTAGCAATTGATAGAATGATATGTTTGCCACAGATTACCAACCCAAAAATTTAACACTTTGGGTAATTCATAACTTTCTCCCCACACGGTCTATGGGTAGGACTCAATTGTGGGCCTGTCTAGGCCGGTTGTTTTAGGTGGTTGACGAGAGACTGCAGTAGGAAGAAGGTCGATACTTTGACTCTGATTCTGATTATAGTGCCTGCCCTTGCTAGAAATGCAGCAGCACAGGAGAACACTAAGGAATACTAGTCCGGGAATACCTATGCTTAGCCCATACTTGGCAGCCCTCGAAATATCACCTATAAACAAAAAGCAAAAACTGAGGGATATTTATATTTATGCTCAATCAACCAAGTTATTTTAAAAACGCTCAAACTCACCTTTCGAATAAGATTCAATACAAGTAGTGCTTTCATTATTACTATTGTATCGACAAGGTTTACCTACAGCTTCGCAAGATACACAATAAGGTTTAAACCACGTCAATGTCAACTCATTAGTTATATAACCATTGGACCCCAAAATGGGTACCATAATCATGGTAATTTCCTTACAACTCTGAAGGGAAACTAGTAATTGTCGGCCCAGCAGGGAATGTGAACCCTGCGTTTTCTGATGAACAGTTAAAAAAAGTATAGCTCTCTAACCAATTATCTTCGTGGTGGATATTAGTTTGATTCCGGAGAGTTTCTCTGGCCCACAAAAGTCAGGATCGAAGTTGAACTCCTATTACACATGTTAAATAGTACAGATTTACTTTTTCTAGTCTAAGTTAATACTTAATATATATATAGAGAGAACCTAAATATTATGAGATCCATCACAAAATAACAACTGCTTTAATTTAAAATGTCAACACACTTTTTCGTTTGTCACATTTTGGTCATTTTACTTCGCTTTGTTAGACGACTATTTGTATTGTGTTTGTAATGGAAACACGATTTCATGCACAATTGCACCAACGCTTCTATGCATCTAAAATAGTTAATTTCCACAATAGCTAAAGTCAAATTTTGGAATCATATAGATGATATAGTTTGATAGATGTAGTTCTTAAGTTCTGACTGTCGGTTGACAGGTATATGAGGAGTGAGAGTAATCGTGGGTGGGTGAACATTGAATCTTAACTACTGGACGAAAACAATCATTGCTTAATGACACCAACAATCCTAGTTATTTTATACTAAATATGTTGTATAAGGTGCTTAGCGTGCAAAAAATAAAACGATCATGGTTGATACATAATATATTGAAAATGACCTGTATAGAAAGGGCACCACATTAGGCCAAAAGGCACTTTTTGTATTTGAAAGAGTTTTGAACCATAAATCATGGTGTTAGAATTAAAGATGAAAACTTAATTCTACACATTCGTTACAACTCAATTGGACTAGGAACGACTAATATGATGTTACAAGGTTTGACATCATCAACTACTTTGATTTTGCTCAAACAGGAATATCCGATGATGTATTTTGAGTAAACTAGTATATAAGTGATGCAATACGAGAATTTTAAAAAAGCTACATACTCCTGTTGAATTACATGTGTGGCAATAATTTATTTACACCATACAAGGTAAAAACATATAAACATACAACGTACGTATCAAAACTCTATTATTATTGTGTGGTAGTGTGTGATGAATTTGTGGAATTTAAAGAGCTTGATACTGAAGAGCACGGTGTAACCACTGACGAACTTTGAGGTGATTTCCTGCATACGGGACAAGTAACGTTTAGCTTCAGCCACTCGTCTATGCAATCTGCATGAAAATAGTGATTGCACTCTGGGATAGTCCTCACTGCATCTTTAGGCTTGTAGTCTGAAAGGCATATGGCACAAGTGCCATGATCTTTGGGTAGTTCACAATCTTCTCCAAATACGGTCCTTGGGTAGGACTCGATTGTGGGCCTGTCTAGGCCGGTTGTTGAAGGTGGTTGACGAGTGATTGCATTAGAAAGAAGCTCAATGTTTTGACGTTGACCCTGATTATAGTTCCCAACCTTGCCAATAATGTAGTTAGCGAGACCAATGAGGATTACCAGTCCAGGAATACCGATACCTAGGATTAGCCCATACTTAGCACCCCTCGAAATACCACCTGTAAACAAAAATCAACTTTAAGTATAATGTAAAGATGGCACACTGCAGGCTAATTAACATTTCAAACTATTTTTTTTCTTTCTATATAGATAGTAATGACTGTCTAAACTCTAAACTATTAAAAATATTTATTTCAGTAATATCTTATGCACTAAATCATGTACAGAAAAAAAAAAAGAAAAAAAAAACTCACCATTTGAAAAAGAAGACGAAGAAGCAATGCAAAGAGTTTCTCCATAATCATTCTTGAATCCACAAGTTTTGCCATTAACTTCACAATATCTGCAATAAGGCCTAAACCACGTCAATGTGAACTCGCTCCTTATATCACCATACCCATTATTTGGTATCCAAATCCTAGTAATCTCCTTACAACTCGGAGGTATATATGTATACAAACTCCATGATGTTTTTATAGCAAACACTGAATGATTTACACTTCCTAGACAAGGAAAAGAAATCATTGGCATGGTAGAAATCCCGGGCGATACGTTATGTGATGAACAGTTATAAAAAGTGTAGCTCTCAGAAAAAGTATATACAAATGGTGTAGATGCTATATGGATTCCGGCAAGTCTCTCAGGTCCACAAAAGTCTGGATCGACGTTAATCACCTGTTACACATGTTAGTTAATATAATTGGTTAACTAGATAGTATAAACAAAAGCTGTTATGTTAATCTAAAGACTAACTAGATTAATAACCTGTGCAGCGTATGAAATACTTTTGACGATAAATGAACGGAATGATGGAAGCTTAAGGATGGTTTGGTTCTTTTCATTACATGACAGATCAAAACCAGGAAATCCACACTGAGATGGCTGTCGGTCCATAATTCGAAAAGGGAACCGGACTTGAGGTCCTGTTAGGCTGCAGAAGGCCGGGCTGCAGACATCTTTGCCGGATATGGATTCAAATAGTAAGAATAAAATTAAGACTAAGGTTTTTTTAGTCTTCATAGTGACATGGTGGTTGTGTTTGGTCCCATTGTTTAAGTATATAATCTGTGAATACTATACTGAGATGGTGATTGGTTTCATTGATTGTTTTGTAATTTACTTGTTTGTTTTTTATCATTTTATGCACTTAATCTTTGTCATTAGTCAAGATATAATATTAGAGTTTTTTCTTCATAGAACATAATATTTATTATTTGTTTGCACTAATGATTGTATGTTTTTTATGTTAATCTGCCTTATGAAAAATAACTTTGATTTTCATTGTACTGTATTCATTTGATATCTAAATTTTGTTCAAAAAAAAAAATGTATCCAAACTATGTATCCAAAACTAGTGGCTCTACACCCTACAATGTAAATTTTTTGTTCTTATACAGAAACATTAAGCATACAATGTATCCAAACTCCATTATTGTGTGATTGTGTGTGATGAATTTGTGGAATTTGAGGAACTTGATGACAATGAAGAGCTAGGTGTAACTAATGACGAACTTGCTGGTGATTTCCTGCATATATATCGGACAAGTAGCATTTAACTTGAGCCACTCGTCTATACAATCCGCATGAAAATAGTGATTACACTCCGGGAGATAGTCCTCGCTGCATGTTTAGGCTTGTAGTCTGAAAGGCATATGGCACAAGCGCCATTATCTTTGAGTAATTCACAACTTTCTCCCCAGATGGTCTTTGGGTAGGACTCGAATGTGGGACCATCTAGGCCAGTTGTTGTAGTTGGTTGACGTGAGATTGCATTAGAACGAAAAGAATCTATGCTTTGACGTTGACTCTGATTATAGTTCCCTGTCTTGCTAGAAATGTAGCATATGAGAGTCCAATGAGGAATACCAGTCCAGGAAGACTGATACCTATAGTTAGTCCATACTTGGCACCCCTCGAAATGCCACCTGTAAACAAATTAGAATCAACAATTAATAAGCAACAACTGAACATACTCATGCTCAATCTGCCAATTTTTTAATACGATTAGTCATCCCATTGTTACTATTATATCTAGAAGTTTTACCTTCAACTTCACAAGGTCTACAATAAGGTGTAAACCACCTCAATGTCAATTCACTCGCTAGATCACCATACCCCTTATTTGGTACCAAAATATACAAACTCCATGATGTTCGCATAGCAAACACCAAATGATTCACATTCCTAAACAAGGAAAAGATATAGCTAGCACAGTAGGAAATGTGAACTCTATATTTTGCGACGGCCAGTTATAAAAATTGTAGCTCTCTAACCAACTAGATGCAAACGGTGTAAATATTAGTTTGATTCCGGCGAGTTTCTATGACCCAAAGAAGTCAGTATTGACTTTAATCTCCTGTTACACACATTAAATAACATTGTTTCATATTCCTAGTTTATGTTAATATATGGAAAGTAAACCTGATCTGATGAGATGCATTACAGACTAACAACTGCTTCAATCACTGAACGAAGAAAATTGTACAGTAATATCAAGGGTTATTTGTATAAAGTAACAACGCATTTTTCATTTGTCACCTATTAGTCATCTTACTTATCTTTGTACATCTCATTCATAAGAAGATGACTTTGTGTATTCTCAAATTTTATACATAATTCCAAAATTATTAGCTTTAATTACCATTTCGACATCCAATTTTCAGGGTTAGGACATAAATTTATGATGCAATGAATCAAATATACGGATAACAAATTTACAGTAACTAAAATGAAACAAATCCATAAGTAGATTAGTATTTTATAAAGAAAAAACTATAATTATAAGGTAAATGAATTGAACCTGTGTAGAGTAGGATATATGATTGACAATGAATGATCGGATGAGGGAAGCTTGGGGATTGTTCGATTTTTTTCTGTTACTTGAGAGGTTAAAACCGGAAAATCCACAATGAGACGGTCGTCGGTTCACAAGACGGAAAGGGAACCAGATCTGAGGTCCACTCGGTCTGCATAATGTTGGTTTGTGCTCGTTACGTAGTCATTATATACGACTAGAAATACGTGACCTATCGGGGCACACACATATACACGAAGAACACGTTTATTATGTATTTAATATATGTATATTAATATATATGTCGTGTATATTTATTAAATATATAATATGTTTCACGAAATGTATTTAACGGTCGTTAATTTATCCGTTATACGTTATAAACTAACTTAAACACATTCAACATAAAAGAGAAGGACTTGAATGTTGGAAAACCAAACTCTTGAACCCCCTTTGCTATGGCCGGTCGTATAGAGAGTTCTAGGAGGGGAGGGGAGTGTCGAATTTTTATTAAAAGTTGAGGAGGTTATGGCTTAAACTTGGAGCACAAGTTTATATACTATATATACAACCTCTAACCCTCTCATTCCCACTTGAACAAACCCTTAACTAATCCCCTCTAGGTCTCGGCATTCCCTACTCAAAATCCTAATTGAGTTTTGCATACTCTTGGTTCTCATCGCCCTAGCTCGGCTTTGATCCAAAACCATAACCGAGAATCACATATCTCGGTTTGCTCTTTCCCTAGCTCGGCAAGAATCGGCAAGAACAAAACCCTAGCTAGGGTTTTCGGTAGTTTGTGCTTCGTTACGTGGTGTTTGCTTGTATACGTAAGCAAGCACTAACATCCTAACGTGCTTCGTTTGATGTGTAGTTTGTGCATCCGTTAGAGGTGATATTTTAATCACTTCGGTTTCAAGAATTCAAGTTCAAGTTAATTTATTAATTCAAGGGGTATGTTTGGCAAAACTAGTTGTAAGCTGTATGCTGTAAGCTGTAAGCTGTAAGCTGTAAGCTGTAAGCTGTAAGCTGTAAGCTGCAAAGCTGTTAACATGAGCTACAAGCTGTATCTTTTTTTTAATAAACGTGTTTGGTAAATTAGCTGTTAAATGTAATTATAAAATGTAAAATGACATAAAAGTACAAATCTATAATTGAAAATAAATGTTTGGAGGGTATATTAGTAATTTAAAGTTTTAACAGCTCATAGACATTTAAAAAGCTTCATGAATCAGCTTTTCATTTTGGAGCTATTTGTTTGAAATAAAAGCTTGTAGCTAATGCATCCAAACGAAGCTACTTAGTTTATAGGAGATTATTTTATAACAAAAAGCTAATAGCTCATCCAAAAAGCCCCTGCCAAACAGGCCCAAGGTTAGCAAATTATGTGTTTATTTTATTTGTTAATCCACGTCTAAACTAGGGGTATGTTTGGCAAAACTAGCTGTAAGCTGTATGCTGTAAGCTGTAAACTGTAAGCTGTAAGCTGTTAACTGCAAAACTGTTAACATGAGCTACAAGCTGTATCTTTTTTTCAATAAAAGTGTTTGTTAAGTTAGCTGTTAAATGTAACTATAAGATGTAAAATGACGTAAAAGGACATATACATAATTATAAACAAATGTTTAGAGGGTATATCAGTAATTTAAAGTTTTAACAGCTCCAAAATGTTTAAAAAGCTTCATGAATCAGCTTTTCATTTAGGAGCTATTTGTTTGAAATAAAAGCTTGAAGTTAATGCATTCAAACGTATCCAAACGGAGCTATTTATTTTAGAAGAGATTATTTTATAACAAAAAGCTAACAGCTCCCAAATAAAGCTCTTGCCAAACATGCCCTAGATCCATCCGTTGCGTACTCGTAGTAAATGGTTTACTAGTAATATTAAAGTACAACAGTGGCATTACAAGTCACCTTGTTTGATGTTATGGGTTACACTATAAAAAACGCTAGATCCACTTCGTAAACACATATAATTAATTGATTTATTAAAAAAATCATGACAATAACATGCATTTTTGTCATGAGTAATTAATTAAAGATCTTAATCTTGATTAAATATTACCGGTTAATAAGTAATAAGAAATGGTAGATCTTATTAATAGTTAATTGTAACACGGACTTTTTACATGTTTGATGTATGTGGCGCAATCAATTAAGTTTAACATACAATCAATTAAGTTTGATGTATGTGGCGCACATGGTAGAGGCTTGTCCGTCATCATGTGTGGGAGCTTGTCTTCACCTCTTTACCTCAAGCATGTCTTTGTAATAAGGATTGAGAACTCGAATCTTATGTGTTATTGCTTTATTTTATTTATCGCAATATTAGAGTCTATCTTCACCTCTACCTAACTCTATGTCTATTTTATGTACTTATATGTTTTCCTTGTGAAATTGTCTATATTTGCAAAAGATTTTTAAAATATTAAAATGGACATATACTTATATCGAAACTTGTTTTAATTAAATCAATTTTTCTCGCGAGTTTATGTGTCAATCGGGTTGGGCTTACATACCGTAATGCTTCACGGCTTCCTACGACGAACTTGCTTGAACAATTGGTTTAATTTTTCTCTTAATATACTACATTCCTTGTGATGTGTTATGTGCTAAAACGGTTTTATGATATTAAACGGACATTAAACAATCGAAATTTGATTTATCTAAGCACGCTTTAATTAAATCAATTTTTCTCGCGAGTTTATGTGTCAATCGGGTTGGGCTTACATACTGTAATGCTTCACGGCTTCACACCACGAACTTGCTTGAACAATTGGTTTAATTTGTCTGTTAATATGCTACATTCCTTGTGATGTGTTATGTGCTAAAACGGTTTTATGATATTAAACGGACGTTAAACTATCGAAATTTGATTTATCTAAGCATGTCTCACGAGCTTATGTGTCAATCGGGTTGGGCTTACATACCGTAATGCTTCACGGCTTCCCATGAAGAACTTGCTATACATGTTTAATAAACTTTAAAATATAACGTTTTTCTACTTTATCGATGATGAGTTTTGCTCCAACTAATGACTTGCAAGGCATAACGATAAAACTGTAATTTGCTTCAGCGAGTTCTTGCCAGTGAATGGTTTTTGCAAAATTATTTTTTCAGTTGATTGACTGAAATTCTTTCCACGCGCCATACATGTTTAGGCATGTGTGGTATATTCGAAAAACTTGGGTTTTAGCTCATGCAGTAGTAGAATATAGTGGTTGGTCATTCTTTAATTGGTTTTACCAATACCGCGATAATAGTGCACCTAAAACGGTTAACAAAATTGTTTTCTTAACTTGTTAGTGCATGCTTCTTTCAACACCTTTTGATACACATTTTATTAAAACTTATAACCCTATGTGCATATTTATGTCTATGTCACCCAATCCAAGAACAATTTCAATTGGGTTTTACTCGGTGAATTCCAGCCCAAGGCAATTTTTATCTAATTCGTCAGACTTTTTTGTTAATTTTTGCAAAATTTTACATTGGTTGACTTAATCGAGTGTGATTGGTCAGACTAGTTAGTGCAAATATTACGATATTTAATCTATACAGTCTCGTTTGTTTTGTTGATGACAACCCATGTATCTTGTAATACATAACATAAAATGTACAAGTTACTCGTAATCATATTTTGTCTCAACATACTTTCAACACCTCTCGACGTCTCAAGTCCTTGTATGCTACAACACAAGTTCGTACATGTTTGTTATATTGTGTTATGATCAAACCCCTAATAAACCATTAAACACATCTAGTAAAATAGTTTACATAAAGTCAAAACCATTTTTATAAAACACTTATAAGTAATATTTGTTACTTACACTTTTATAAATATATAGTTAAGTTCAAACTAGATAAATAAATATGTTAGTAAATAGAGTTGGACTATCCATAACCCATAAGCCATAACCCATGACCCATGCTCATTACATCATGCATGACATCACAATGGGTAAAAACCATGACCCATGATCCACAGTCCATGACCCATGACCCAAAGTCAATAACACATGACCCAAGATGTCTATTGCATCATGCATAACATCACATGACCCATACTCCATGACCCCGCGGATATCTTTGGGTTAGGCATCCGGATCCTTTTCAAAGGGATCGTTGGGGACATAAACATTATTTGTTCTTTTGCCTATAAATACCAACCTTTGCACACCCATTTCCACACACTTAAACACTCCATTTTAACTAGTTTTTAGCACATCAGTAACCATTAGATCCACCATTAACATCAATCATTCACAATGTAAAACCTTTGATTAAAATGCTTTTAACCTTCATTTTGTTATAAGCATACTTCCATGATGATCCACCAAAGCAAGTCTTAGAATACCTGGGCATTTCCAGCCATTACATGTACATATATATAAAGATATACAAGATTGGTGATCTTATCATCTTCATCCATTTGAAGGCTTCTCATCAATAAAAGTTCATTTAGATTAGTCATTTATATCCATTAGACACATTGTCTTGGATCATCATCTTGTATCATTAGATGGTTTATGTGTGTGTGCCATAAAACACAAGGTTTGTTATGCTGGGCCACAAAACATAACGGGTTTGGTTGTACCCGAAGAAGGACTCGGTATTTAGCTTTGTACCTGATAAAGTGTAAGTGACGTTAGATTGATTCTTCCGTTTGTGTTAAGAACCCTGTATCTAGCTTTGTACCGGATAAAGTATAAGCAACGTTGTGTAAGGTTTTCTCCGCCGAGAATGAAGATTGTTGATCTAGTGAAGTAACTCTCGAGTTGGGTACTCGGGGAGTGGAGTAGGGCGAAGAGGAGCTTCGCGACCGAACCACTATACATCATCGTGTCTATTTACATATCCTTTTTACTTATCGCTTTACTTTTATTCTTACTTTATATTTTTGATTGTCTTTGTGCTTGATGTTTACAACTGTGTTGTGTACTTGTCTTATTTTATGCTTACTAAGTATTCATATAGTCATAGACTATATTTGACACTTTACATATTATGTCAAGCTTGATCAATTAATTTGATACAAAAGTTTTAAGTTTTAAATAGAAACGTATTCACCCCCCCCCCCCCTCCCCCCTCTCAGGTTTCCACAAGACCTTTCTACCCGAGGCATAAGATAAGACAAAACATGACATGACATTGCATATTGTTTCTCCAATGCCATGAGTCTCATAAATCTAAGAGTTGAACTTGTAATGCAATTAACGCACACCGTTTACCTCTTGCCTCATTTATTACTAGTTGGTCAGACCTTCTGTAATGAGTAAGAGTTCAAGTAAGGATCTTAGTCTTTTAGTATTGAAAATACTAAACTTTTGAAGTTTGTTTTTCATTGTAGATGAACAGTCAAACTGTGAACAATTTGGTTTTCAAATCTTTCTTTGAGAAAGAGAAACTTTTTGGTCCCAACTTTCTTGACTGGTACGGTAATCTGAGGATTGTCCTTACGGTCAAAGATAAGTTGACTTATTTGGAGAATCCTTTACCCTTTGCTCCTGTTCCTGCTCCTGGACAACAGACTCCTGTTGTAGATGCCCTTGCTGCTCACACTTGTTTGGTTAAGGCATCTAAGGAGATCGCTTGCCTCATGCTTGTCACCATGACGCCAAAACTCCAAAATGACCTGGAACACATTCATATTTTGAAATGTTTCAGGAATTGAGAAATATGTTTTCACAACAAGCATAACAGGAACTCCTTCAAACCATGAGAGCTTTCCACACGTGCAAACATGAAGAGGGTCAATATGTTAGCGCTTATGTTCTTAAGATGAAGAGCTACATAGATCATTTGGAACGTTTTAGTCACCTTGTGTCCTCACAACTTAGAGTGAGCTTGACTCTCACCTCTCTATCCAAGGAGTATGACACTTTTGTGCAGAATTTCAATATGAATATGCATGGCACAAGGAAGACTATAACTATACACGAGTTGCATGCCATGATCAAGTTATAGGAGAAGACGCTTCCAAAGAATGATGATACTCCTGCTGTGATGGCTATCAAGTCAGGAAGGATACTACAAAAGAAAAACATCAACAAGAAACCGCAAAAGGCTGCTAAGGGTAAGAATCAAGGTAATGACAAGGCTAAGCTTGCTTATGCTCCCCAACAATTAGGCTAAGCCATCTTATGCTCCTAAACCTAAGATTCCCCCTCCACCAAAGAAAGATAACCTCCCAAAGGACGCGATCTTCCACTAATGTGATGAAGTAGGTCATTGGAGGAGGAATTATCTTGACTACCTTGCCGAGTTATTGAGAAAGAAGAAGCAAGCTAATAGTGCTAGTACTTCACATATCTTCACAGTAGAACTTTATGTTTTTCCTAATATATCTTGGGTTTATGACACTGGTTGTGGTACCCACATCTGTAATACAACTCAGGGTCTCAGGGGAAGTAAGAAGCTGAAGCCAGGAGCTTTGAATTTGTACGTGGGAAAAGGTCACCGTGCAGTTGTCGAAGCAATTGGAAGTTTTGATTTACATCTTCCTGATGGTTTAATTATGGTTTTAGACAATTGTCAGTTGCACCTTTTATTACCAGGGGTGTTATTTTAGTTCTCGTTTAGAAGCCAATGGATTTGTTAATGTTTTTATGAATAGCGGAATTTCAGTTTCATAAATACCATCACGAAGAATAGCATGAAATTCCACAATTCATAAAAACATTAGCAAATCCATTGTCTTCCAAACGAGAAACTGAAATAACACTCTTGGTAATAGAAGGTGCAAAATGACAATTGTCTAAAACAATAACTAAACCATTAGGAAAATGTAAATCAAAACTTTCAATTGCTTTGACAGCTGCACAGTGACCATTCCCCATGTACAGATTCAAAGCTTCTGGCTTCAGCTCCTTACTTCCCCTAAGACCCTAAGTTGTACTACAAATGTGGGTACCACAACGAGTGTCATAAACCAAAGATTTATTAAGAAAAGCATAAAGTTCTATTATGGAGATACCTGAAGTACTAGCAATGTTAGCTTGCTTCTTCTTCCTCAATATCTCGGCAAGGTAGTCGGGACAATTCCTCCTCCAATGGCCTACTTTACCACATTGGTGGTAGATCGCGTCTTTTGCAGGGTTATCTTTCTTTGGTGGATGGGGAATCGTAGGTTTAGGAGCATAAGATGGCTTAGCCCAACTTTTGGGAGCATAAGCAAGCTTAGCCTTGTCATTACCTTTATTCTTACCCTTAGCAGCCTTTTGCGGTATCTTGTTGTTGTTTGTTCTTTTTCTGGATCCTTCCTGCCTTGATAGCCATCACAGCAGGAGTATCATCTTTCTTTGGAAGTGTCTACTCATGTAACTTGAGTATGGCATGCAAATCATTTATACTTATAGTCTTCCCCATGCCATGCATATTTATATTGAAATTCTACATGAAAGTGTCATACTCCTTGGATAGAGTGGTGAGAATTAAGCTCACTCCAAGTTATGTGGATACAGGGTGACCAAGACGTTCCAATTGATCTATGTAGCTCTTCATCTTAAAAACATAAGCGCTAATAGATTCACCATCTTCATGTTTACACACGTGGAAAGCTCTCACTGTTTGAAGGAGTTCCTATTCTGCTAGTTGTGAAAACATAGTTTTCAATTCTTGAAGCATTTCAAAAGCAACAAGGTATTCCACGACTTTTGGAGTTCTGGCATCATGCTGACAAGCATGAGGCAAGCAATCATCTTAGATGCCTTGACCTAACGGGTGTGAGCCGCAAGGGCACCTGCAGAAGGAGCCTGTTGTCCAGGAACATGAACATGAGCAGTGGGTAACGGATGCTCCAAAATCCAAATAAGTCAGTCGAAAGGACAATACTTAGATTACGGTACTAGTCAAGAAAGTTGGGACCAGAAAGTTTCTTTCTCAAAGAAAGACCTGAAAACCGAATTGTTCACGGTTTGACTGTTCATCTAAAATAAAAAATAAAAAAGGTTCAAAAGTTTATTATTTTCGATAATTAATTCCTAAAGAAATTAACTACCCATTAATTACTAAAAGACTAATATCCTTATTTGAACTCTCACTCATTACATTAGATCTGACCAACTAGTAATGAACGGGGCAAGAGGTAAGTGGCGTGCGTTAATTGCATTACAAGTGCAATTCTTTGATTTATGAGACTCACGGCATTGGAGAAACAATCTGCAATGTCATGTCATGTTTTGTCTCTTATGCTTCGGGTAGAAAGGTCTAACCAATCATACTCGATTAAGTCAACCAACGTAAGAACTTGCAAAAATTAACAAAAGGTTTGACCAATTAGAAAAATTGCATTAGGTTGGAATTCACCTGAGGTCTGACCAAAGAGTAAAAACCAATTGCATGTGTTCTTAGACTGGGCGGCATAGACTTAAATGTGCACATTGGGTATTCACATAAGTTTTAATAAAATGTGTATCAAAAGGTGTTCAAAGAAGCATGCATACATCTTTGTAAGACAAGTTAAGAAAATGGTTTTGATAACTTTTTAGGTTCATTTTATCGTGGTATTGGTAAAACCAATTAAAAAATGACCAACCACTATATTCTACTATTGCATGAGTAGAAACCCAAGTTCTTCGAATAATTACCACACATGCCGAAACATGTATGATGCGTGGATAGAATTACAGTCAATCACCCCAAAACGATTTTGCAAAAACTATTCACTTACGTGAACTCGCTAGAGCAAATTACGGTTTTACCCTACCAAATGCGTTATGCCTTGCAAGTCATTAGCTGGAGCAAAACTCCTCATCGATAAAATAGCTTTATAATTTAAAGTTTATTAAACATGTAAAGCAAGTTCGTCGTGGGAAGCCGTGAAGCATTACGGCATATAAGCCCAACCCGATTGACACATAAACTCGCGAGACATGTTTAGATAAATCAAATTTCGATAGTTTAATGCCCGTTTAATATCATAAAACCCCGTTTTAGCACATAACACGTCACAAGGAACGTAGCATATTAACAAACAAATTAAACCAATTATCCAAGCAAATTCGACTTGGAAAGCCATGAAGCATTTCGGTATGTAAGCCCAACCCGATTGACACATACACTCGCGGGAAATAATTGATTTAATTAAAACAAGTTTCGATATAAGTATATGTTCGTTTTAATATTTCAAAAATCTTTTGCAAATATTACAATTCACAATGAAACATATAAGGAAATAAAACAGATTGAAGAGGGCTAGAAGCAAAAGGACAAACTCTTATATTGCGATAAATTAAAGAAAGCAATAACACATAAAATTCGAGAACTCAATCTTTATAATAAGGAAGGAGTCTTACTAAATTGAAGAGTTAAAAGGCTCCCACTAGATTTTCAAGCTAGGTACCAAGTAGACCACATACATCATACAATATAATAGCGTAAGTCTTAAGACCGGAAAAACACAAAAGTCAGTATTACAATTAACTTATTAGTTTTTCTAACTCTTTAACCATTAACATTAATCACCATTAACATTAATCAAGATCAAGATTTAATAAATTTTTCATGAAAAGAATGCATGTTATTGTCATGATTTCTAATAAAACAAATAATTATGTGTTTACGTAGTGGATCTAGCGTTTTTTATAGTGTAACCCATAACATCAAACGAGATGTCACTGTTGAGATTTAATATATAAGTAAATCATTTACTATGAGTATGCAGGATCTAGTTTAATGTTTATGGATTAACAATTAAATAAACACATAAAGTTCCTAACCTTGAATTAATCAACAAAGATTAATGTTACGTGATCTTGCATTCTTGAAACCTTCAAGTGATTAACTTACCATCGGAATGCTCACACACCGAGATACGTTAGGATGCTAGTGCTTGTTTCAGGATTAAAAAAAACACCACGTGTACTTGTTCTTGCTTTAAAACCAATCGAATACTCAAGTGAGTATACGTTCGAAAAGATAAAGCTGCTTGAAATTGTTTTATCAGTTATTTTTGATATTGTTCATCAGTTAGTTGTATTTAAAAAGTGACTGTACAACTTTGTATTTGATCCACTTTATTTTTGATAATGTTCATCAGTTCATTAGTTAGTTTTGGTCATCAGTTAATTTTGTTCATCAGTTATTTTTGATAATGTTCATCAGTTCAAGTTAGTATTGTTCATCAGTTCATCAATTTTCTAATAAAAATACGATGTTTATCAGTTCATCAGTTATTTTTGATATTATTCATCAGTTAATTTTGATAACGTTCATCAATTATTTTTTAAAATGTTCAACAGTTTTTGAAAAAATAACGTTCATCAGTTATTTTTGATATTGTTCATCAGTTATTTTTAATAACGTTCACCAGTTATTTTTTATAACGTTCATCTGTTTTCAAAAAATAGCGTTTATCAGTTATTTTTGATATTATTCGCCGGTTATTTTTTATAACGTTTATCAATTATATTTGATAACGTTCATCAGTTATTTTTGATAACGTTCATCAGTTATTGTTCATCTTTAACGTGCAATATCTCACTCATATCATATCGGATTGGAGTGATTCAAATTTCTGGGTAAAAAATGGTCAAAAGCCTACAATTTTCATCTTTTAAGTTTTGTACAATTCGGCATTTAAACTAGTCAAAATTAGAGCCGAAAATGCCGAAAATTTCAAGAAAATCAATACCCACTTAAGAAGTTGGAAAAAAAAAGTTGGGATTCATATATTATAATGCATACCAAAGTAAAGAGAATTAAATTTAAAAAAATATTGTGAAATCAGTTTTTCATAAAAGTTTGTCGTTTAAAAGTTATTTACGTTTGAAGTTTTAGGGTGAAATAAAAAAATTAGTTAAAAAGACCAAAATGCCGTTAACCGAATTTAATAAGAAAAAAAGGAATGATTGGTTGGGGACACATGACACTCAATGATAGGTTTTCTAGACTTTTTAATTTTTTTCACTTTGCAAGTGATCGCAACTCTATTCAATAAGCCGCATGAGGTTACTTCTTCAAGAATCAATGTGAAACCTTTTGATGTCCTAATGCACATCATTGGCAAGTATACAAGTTCTTCGCCAAATTACCACATTCATTGTTTGATTTGCTTTCGCTTGCTGTGGATGTCTTCATCAACAAAAATAGTTATAGCTTTATCGTTTTAAGTTTCTTCAGTCCGAGCTTTTCCGATTTTGCCGCTCGGATTGCGAGAGAGTGTTAACCGATATAATTGATGAGTCGGTCCAAGCCCGATCTGTGAGCTTAGGATACATTAGGGTTCATTGTAATCTATGAATATTGGTTATGAATAAAGTAAAATTCAATGTAAACATACGGTTTAACATTAACAAGGGGAAAACACCAGTTAGTTGTATCGATTATCATATGAATAAAAAGTATTCGCTTAGAGAGTTGCTCTCAAGTGTGTAGAATTCCACAAGCTGTTAGTTCTTGTGTGAATTGGATCAATTGAAATAATTAAAAATAGCACTAGGCTTTTTTGGATTTCATATTGATAGGATTATTATTGCCTTTGGTCGGTCGCCATTTTTTATAACATCTACCTATATTTATATCATTGTCATTGTCATGGTCAATATCATTGCCTTAGGTTGCTCTATCATCCATTATGTCATCTGTTTCCATATGAACAACTGTTATATGCCACAATATATAAATGATGCGTACTAATAAATTTCAGCATATAGCAATCAATGAAGCGTAATATTGAAAAAGGACCTTCAAATAAAACTCATTTCTAAGTGAAACCTAAGTTTTGAACCGTAACCTTAAACTTATCATGGAGATATGATCTTATAGTAAGTTTTAAACAGTTCATATTCGTTGCTCGACTCAATTTGACTAGGAACTAATGTGATGTTACAAAGTTTGACATCATCGACCATTTTGAGTTTGCTCAAAGATGAATATTAATTAGACAAGGAATAAAAAAATAAAAAAATAAAAACCTATCAAATCATGTAGAATTCCATGGCTGCAATTTACATACACCCTACAAGGTAAAAATATTTGTTCTTATACATAAACATATACACATACGGCATATCAAAACTCTATTATTATAGTGTGGTTGTGTGTGATGAATTTGTCGAATTTAAGGAACTTGATGACACTGAAGAGCGAGGCGTAACCAATGACGAACTTTGACGTGATTTCCTACATACAGGACAAGTAACATTTAGCTTGAGCCACTCGTCTATACAAACTGCATGAAAATAGTGATTACACTCAGGGATAGTCCTCACTGCATCTTTAGGCTTGTAGTCTGAAAGGCATATGGCACAAGTGCCATGATCTTTGGGTAGTTCACAATCTTCTCCCAATACGGTCCTTGGGTAGGACTCAATTGTGGGCCTATCTAGGCCGGTTGTTGAAGGTGGTCGTTGAGAGATTGCATTAGAAAAAAGCTCAATGTTTTGACGTTGATCCTGATTATAGTTCCCCACCTTGCCAATAATGTAGTTAGCAAGACCAATGAGGAATACCAGTCCAGGAATACCGATACATATGCTTAGGCCATACTTGGCACCCCTCGATATACCACCTATAAACAAATGGCGGGTAAACGATTGTTATACTCTAAACTATTATAAATATTTTTTCAATAGCATCTTATGCACTATATCATGTAAAAACTCACCATTTGAAGAAGAGGACGAAGAAGCAATGCAATTAGTTTCTCCATGATCATTCTTGAATTCACAAGTTTTGCCATTAACTTCACAATATCTGCAATAAGGCTTAAACCACTTCAATGTGAGCTCGCTCCAGCTTATATCACTATACGGATTATTGGGTATCCGAATCCTAGTAATCTCCTTACAACTCTGTGGTATATTTGCTTCCCATGCCCATGATGTTTTTATAGCAAACACTGAATGATTTACACTTCCTAAACAAGGAAAAGAAATCATTGGCATGGTAGAAATCCCGGACGATACATTATCTGATGAACAGTTATAAAAAGTGTAGCTCTCATAAAAAGTATATTCAAAGGGTGTATATGCTATTTGGATTCCGGCGAGTCGCTCTGGTCCACAAAAGTCAGGATCGACGTTAATCACCTGTTACACATGTTAGTTAATATAACAGGTGCCTGCTGCTGTGTGGTTAACATCTTACATACAAGGGTAATAAAATGAAAGTTTTTTCACCAAATAGTACAAACAAAAGTTGTTATGTTCATATAAAGGCTAACTAAATTAATAACCTGTGCCTCGTATGAAATACTTGTGATGATAAATGAACGGGATGATGGAAGCTTAAGGATGGTTTGGTTCTTTTCGTTACATGATAGATCAAAACCAGGAAATCCACACCTTGATGGCTGTCGGTCCACAATTCGAAAAGGGAACCTGACTTGAGGTCCAGTCAGGCTGCAGGAGGCCGGGCTGCAGACATCTTTGCCGGATATGGATTCAAATAGTAAGAATAAAGTTAAGACTAAGGTTATTTTAGTCTTCATAGTGACATGGTTGTTGTGTTTGGTCACATTGTTTAAGTATAGAATCTGTGAATACTATACTGAGGTGGTGACTGGTGATTGGTTTCATTGATTGTTTTGTAATTTACTTGTTTGTTTTTTCTCATTTTACGCGTTTAATCTTTGTCATTAGTGAAGATATAATATTAGAGTTTTTTCTTCCCAGAATATCATATTTAATTTTTGTTTGTACTAATGATTGTATGTTTTTTAGGTTAATCTGCCTTATGAAAGATAACTTTGATTTTCAATGTATTCATTTGATATCTGGATGGGCGAGTCAAAAAACCAAAGGGCTCTTAGCTTAGCGTAAATGATTCGCTTTACACCCTACAACGTAAAATGTTTGTTCATATACATAAGCATTTACACATGTGAAGCATGAAAACTCTATATTCTGTGGTTGCGTGTAATGAATTTGTGGAATTTGAGGAACTTCATGACAATGAAGGGCTAGGTGTAACCAATGTAAAACTTTCAGGTGATTTCCTGCATACGGGACAAGTAGCATTTAACTTGAGCAACACATCTACACAATCCACATGAAAATACTGATTACACTCTGGGATAGTGTACTGCATCTTTAGTCTTGTAGTCTGAAAGGCATATAGCACAAATGCCACTATCTTTGGGTATTTCATAACTTTCTCCCCATACCGTCTTTGGGTAGGACTCGACTGTGGGCCTATCTAGGCCGGTTGTTGAAGGTTGTTGACGAGAGACTGCAGTAGGAAAAAGGTCGATGCTTCGAATCTGACTCTGATTATAGTGCCTACCCTTGCTAGAAATGCAGCAGCATAGGAGACCACTGACGAATACTAGTCCGGGAATACCTATGCTTAGCCCATACTTGGCAGCCCTCGAAATACCACTTAAAAACAAAAAGCAACAACTGAGGGAAAGTTATATTTATGCTCAATCTGCCAAGTTATATTAAAAACTCTAAAACTCACCTTTGGAAGAAGATTCAATACAAGTAGTTCTTCCATTATTACTATTGTATCGACAAGGTTTACCTACAGCTTCGCAAGATACACAATAAGGCTTAAACCACGTCAATGTCAACTCATTAGCTATATAACCATAGGATCCCAAAGTCGGTACCAAAATCGTGGTAATTTCCTTACAACTCTGAGGTACTTCTGCAAAGAAAACCAATGATGTTTGCATAGCAAACACCGAATGATTCACACTTCTTAAACAAGGGAAATTAGTAATTGTTGGCCCAGTAGGGAATTTGAACCCTGCATTTTATGATGAACAGTTAGAAAAAGTATAGCTCTCTAACCAATTATCTTCGAACGGTGTAGATATTAGATTGATTCCGGAGAGTTTCTCTGGCCCGCAAAAGTCAGGATCGACATTGATCTCCTGTTACACATGTTAAATAGTACAGATTTACTTTTTCTAGTCTAAGTTAATAACTTAATACTTAATATATATATAGAGAACCTAAATATTATGAGATGCATCACAAAGTAACAACTGCTTAATCTAAAATGCCAGCGCACTTTTTTGTTTGTCACATTTTGGTCATTTTACTTCGCTTTGTAAGACGGCTATCTGTATTGTGTTTGTTAAGGAAACATGATTCCATACATAATTTTAACATTTTATCTAAAGATTATTATTTTTGAAATCCAATTGTAAGGGTTGGACACATATCCATTCTATCTTGTACATAGAAAAAGTACAATAACTAAACTGAACAAATTAAAATTACAGTTATGTGAGTAAAAAAAAAAGCTATAACCATAAGCTATATAAATAAATGTTGTCCCAGCGGGGTTTTTGATACACGAATAAATTAAGTAAACGAAACAGTAAAACAATATGATTCAAACGATTTGTTATTAAGAATCAAAGTAATGGTTTTTACACTATTGTACAATATCTGGTTGTTTTGAATGAAACAATCAGCCTCTATTTATAATGGTATGAAGCGACATCCTTGTGCCTGCAGAATATCTTGAACCGTTGTGATGTTCTGTGTTTGTGTCGTTTCACCAAAAGAACCGGTGTGTTGTTTGGGTTTGACCCGGTTTCCTCCAATATAACCGTTTATCAGCAGTTATCAAGTTTGATATAAACCTATCTGGTCCTTGTGACTTTCGTTTTGTACACGTAGGCCCTTTAACTTTGGTTAGGGGCGAGATTATGCCAACAATCACCCCCCTAATCTCGTGCCTAAATCCATCAGATCTTTTACGCCTAACAGCTCTCTCATTTCTGCGTACTTGGTCCTTGCCAATGCTTTGGTAAGTATGTCCGCCTTTTGTAAGTCTCCACTTACGTGTTCAACTTCGATCTGATTCTTCTTTCGTAGAAAGTCCTTGTCTTTATACTTTGGCTTTTTGCTCATTCTTTGCTTGACCTCTTTGTCTTGAATGTCTTCACATCTCTTGTATTCTTTGATCATTTCAGGCCATCTCTCTTTCGTTGATTTCCACTGCTTTGCTAGTCGTTTTCTAGCTGCACTTATTCCATCACTGGCGTTTATGCCTTTTACATAACCTCTTTTTAGCCCTGCAGTAATTTCCATCCCTTCTGGTGGGATCCTAGTCTTCATAGCTTCCTTGCTATCTTCTTCCACTGCCTTGGCTTTCACTAGCGTCAATTGCTTAGGTTCATGTCTTGGAATCTCCTTTGCAGTCTCACAATAACTATCCAGCACCTCATAAAGTTCTCTAGTATTCATGTCAATCTTACTAGGAAATCTTAAACTATTGACAGCCTCTTGAATCTTCTTTAGACATTCTACATTTGTCATCTCATTCTTCATCTTGTTTTCAAATGAACTTTCTCGATCATGCATCTTCTTCTCGAACTCTAGCTCTTTCATTCTGAACTTCTCCTTGAGTTCTTGTTTCTTTTCTTCAAAGTCATGAAGTATTTCATACTTCCATAACTCCAGTTTACTTTTTAAGTCAGTCTCAATTTCTGACCTTAAGTTTTCTAAGCTTTCATTTGGGATTTCATTATTAATGATAATTCCCTTCCGCCTTGGTTCTTTTTCTGAAAATGCCTTTTCTAGTTCATCCTTATCTGTCATAGTTGCCATCAACAATGTAGGTTCGTTGTCTTCTTCTACAATGTTTGTCTCTTCTTCTTTATTCTTCTCTGGACAATTTCTAGCAATATGTCCAAATTCATGGCAATTATAACATTCTACACCTCGTTTTCCTTTCTTGAAGCGGTTTTGATCTCTAGAGTTTTTCTTTCTCCAATCACGATCATCCCCATCCTTGCTTCTAACATTTGTTGCTTTTTCGTCACACCAATTGTCTTGAGACGAATTAGCTCTTCCTTGTTCATTGTTCTTAAAACCTTTCCCATGACTCGACTCGTTGCCATGTTTTGTGAACAATAACCTATCCTGATCGTCACTAGGGCTTCCGTTAAAGAGGTTTACTCTTTCCTCAAAGGCTTTTAGCCTTCCAATTGTCTCATCTAGGGTTGTGTTTTCTAGATCAGAAAATTGTTCTATGGCTGCTACAATCTGTATAAACCTTCTGGGTACTGAACTTAATAGTTTTCGTACTAAGGTTTGTTGATCAAAAGTTGATCCTAAGCCACTAGCCCTTGTAACAATACTATTGAGCTTTGCCGAGAAAGCATCAATACTGTCATCTTCTTTCATCCTCAACATCTCAAATTCCGTTTTGAGAGTTTGTAGCCATGCTTTTTGCACTCTATCTACACCTATGTGCCTAGTTTGTAGTGCTTCCCAAATTTCTTTTGCACTCTTACAACTAGCCACTTGTAAAATCATATCCTCTGGTAATGCCTGGTAAAGATATGCAGTTGTAGCCATATCTTTCTTTATATCCAGTTCATCATTACCCTTAGGTTCTATTATTTCCCAAAGCCCGTTTGCCCCTAGTATGGTTTTTATACGCAGAGCCCATACTGTGTAGTTTGTAGGTTTCAAAATAGGACATTGAAATTGGGTAAATGATGTAACCTCCTTGTGAATTACGATTTCCTTGTTTTTATCTCCTGACATTGTGTCTAAAAACTATTCCTAATTCTAATAGGGAATTAAAAGTAGGAATATTGGAAATCCTATAATTCAAACTAGGAATCAAAAGCAAAATTTCTAATCTTACAAGACTAAAATTATAAAATTCAGATTTTAGTTTAGAATATAAAACCCGAATTCTGCGATTCCTCCACGTTACGATTTTCTATCCTTGTTGTTTTTCGGAGCACGCAAGAACTCCACAATGTGTCCTTTTCCTTCCTGGTACAAACAACCAAACGCTCCCCTTGGTGTCTTCTTCCTTTTTTATTCCGTTCGAACCCGAAAGTAAAGAAAAATCTTTCCTTTGTTTTTCTTTTCCGAAGCAGTAACCGCAATTGTTCCTCTTCCTCCTCTTTCCTTTTCGAACCACCAAAACACCAAACCAATGTTTTGTTTCTTTTTGCCCTTCTTTGAAACAGCCCAAAACAAAAACTCCGAACAACTTCCAATTTGTTGTTCTTTTTCGAAATCGGTAAAACAAAAAATGTCAATCCTTTTGTTTTTTTTTCGAAACCAATAAACACCGAAAGTGTTCTTCTTGCTTTTCTTTTCGAACCAGCAAGCACCAAAAAGGGTTCTACCCTTTCTCTCCTTGAACCAGTAAACACTAACAAAGGGTTCTACCCTTTCTTGTGTGTTTTTTTTTCACAAAAACACGCCCTTGGTGTTTCTTCTTCTTCCTTGTACAACCACTCAAACGCTCCCTTGATGTTTCTTCCTTTTGCTCTTTTTTTCGACCCAGAAATAAAAAACTATCCTTTTGTTTTTTTTCTTGAAACAGTAAAAACACTAAATATGTTTTTCCCTTTTCTTCTTTCTTTTTCGAACCAGCAAACAAACACCAACGCAGTTTTTCCTTTTCCTGCACTTGTTCCAACGAACCCGTACACTCAAAAACCAAACACTCTCCTTTTGGTGTCTTCCCCTTTTTTCGAAACAAAAAAACAACCACCTGTTCCCTTGTTTATTTTCTTCATAGCAGTAAACAAACAAAAAAAAAACGTTACCTGTTGTTTTTTTCTTTTTTTTTTGAAATCAGTAACACCAACAAAAGCTTCTTTTTTTTCTGTGTTCGTATCAACACAGGAAAAAAAACACCAGCTTTTCTTTTCGTTCGCCCTTAATCCTCTTCGCCAAGGAACGATGTTCCTTCCTCTTTTTCTGCCTGAACCAAACAGCAGGCTGCTGTGATTTTGATTCAGTGTCTGCAGAAAAACGACCCCAACTCTTGATTGATCTTCTTTCTTGATGAAACAAGCCAAGCTCTGATAACAATTTGTTGTCCCAGCGGGGTTTTTGATACACGAATAAATTAAGTAAACGAAACAGTAAAACAATATGATTCAAACGATTTGTTATTAAGAATCAAAGTAATGGTTTTTACACTATTATACAATATCTGGTTGTTTTGAATGAAACAATCAGCCTCTATTTATAATGGTATGAAGCGACATCCTTGTGCCTGCAGAATATCTTGAACCGTTGTGATGTTCTGTGTTTGTGTCGTTTCACCAAAAGAACCGGTGTGTTGTTTGGGTTTGACCCGGTTTCCTCCAATATAACCGTTTATCAGCAGTTATCAAGTTTGATATAAACCTATCTGGTCCTTGTGACTTTCGTTTTGTACACGTAGGCCCTTTAACTTTGGTTAGGGGCGAGATTATGCCGACAATAAACACTTGTGCTATGTAGGAAATATGATTGACGATGAATGATCGAGATGACGGAAGCTTGAGGATGGTTTGATTCTTTCCGTTACATGTGAGATAAAATCCGGGAAATCCACATTGAGATGGTTGTCTGTCCACAAGACGGAAAGGGAACCGAATTTTAGGTCCACCGAGGTTGCAGAAGGTTGGACTGCAGACATCTTCGCCACGGATGGACTCAAATAAAGACAAGAATGCTGAGGTTTCAGGGTTGTTATGTTTGCTCACCATTGCGAGAGTATTAGTTTCACTGATTTTTTTGTAATGTCTTGTTTATAAGCTCTTTTTTCATATATGTTTATGCACCTGATCTTTGTGATTAGTAAACTAAGACACAAAATAGGAACAAGCATTACACCGCAGACGTACTTTACAAGTAACACATAATAAATTCTTATGCCGTTTGTAAGTTCCTTTTTCATTTCCAATCGGCTAGCTCTCTAAATTCTTATGCCGTTTGTATGCATATGAAGAACAAGCATTAGACCGCAAATATACTTTACAAGCAACACATAATAACAAATTTCAGCATATCCACGGACCGCCTACATAGAAATTGTCATCATGGAAAACCAATTAAACGAGAGACGACAATCAAAAATTAATATCTAGGTTCCATTCGAATCTAAGCAAACACTAATTGATTTAGTCGATCATGTTAAATAGAAGAGAACAAACACATATAATCAAACAGCACATAGACATATTGAATGATTAAAGAGGAATTACTTAACTTCAATGAAACATGAAGTTTGGGGGCTGAAAAACCCTTATAAAGCTGTAGAAGATCATGTACCAAAGTCTTCCCAATACGTGTTACACATAATGAAAAACCTACGAAAAGTATATATAGATTTACATTGGTGACGACGTCACTTTATAGATGTGATGCCGTCAGCTCGTCGTCATTATGGTTTCGCCCTTTGCATCGCCGCCGTTGTGACGGCGTCGACTTGTAATTTCTGAAGCCGTCGTGAATTGTTCCTTTGGTAGTTGACGCCAACAGCTCTAGACCGTCACAAAAGTCTGAACCATCACGTGTAAAATTTGCTCTGACTATTCATGTTGATTTGCAAGTGATGTCGTCATGTTGTAGCTTGTGACGCCGCCAGGTCCCCTATTCCTGAATTTTTCGTGACTTGGTTGTTTTCTTTGTTTTCTTGTCTAAAATAGCAAAAAACATGTCGATTTCCAGCTTCCGCGTCCCAAGTACCTAAAATGTGATTAAAAAAAACAAATAAAAAAAACTAGAGCAATAATTGATCACAAATGTATGAGTTTAGAGGTTAATGAACCCTTAAAAATGCACTTTCAAATCTTTATCATATCTGCAAATTCAGAATGAGTTATCAATTTCTTAAAAGACACTAGACATGAAGGTTTCAAAAGAATCTCAGGTAGCTAATGAGATCTTAATAAATTCTATCATGCCTAAAATCATATGGAATCGAAATTAAATGATGTCAATAAATTTGTTTACATGCAATATAGCACTTGTTATCTACTATATATAAAGATTCAGTACACTAAGTTAATGTGCAAGTGTTAATGTGCAAAACACAAAGTACGGTACAAACATGCTAAAGCTTCACACAATCTCTCAATTTAATATCTTCAGGAATTCTGCATTGATTGTAGCCGAGAAACCAATGATCTCTTTAATTGTTACTTCTTTTTACTTTCCCATCCATGAGTTACAAAATAGTGCTTCACATTTACACCAAATAATGGTAAGAATTACGAAACATGGTGGAGTTACACACTGCATAAATGAACCAAGGATCTCTTTAATGTGGCATGTATAAATAAGGCATGAACTTCTTTTATGAATATTTGAGAGTTTCATCCCCTTCCCCCTTCCCTTTTACGCTCTGTGCTCGAGTTTTTTTTTTAAAGTAATAGAAGGGGATGGGAAGGGAAATAAAAAAAATGGCGTTCTTGAGTTTTTTTAAGATGGAAAGGTAGGTGACGAGAAGGTGGGAGGGAGGGAAAGGTATGGCTTTTGTGTGTTAATATGTTCCGCCCATATTTGGGAGGATTTGAAAAGGAAACCAGTAATTAACATCATGAGCCTTTGTTAAATTACAATCTTATTCTCAATTTTGCATGTACGTTCTATTATTTTAGACCTATCCTTATCGATATAACTCTATTATTTTAGACCTTCGTTTTCAGAGTTTAAGGACATACTCGAGAGAATACCACTGCTCGAAAGTGCTTTGGGTACATGGAAAGGATACACAAGACTTACAGCTTACAGCTGGCTAACACACAAATGTATGATTAAAATAATCAAATTTCATATATACAGAGCAAACGAGGAGCATTTACTACTTTTGTTCCTACGTTTGAATATAAAGTTTTAGTTCATCACTCCATTCATAATCCTTTTTTATCACTTGTGCAAAATTGGCCATTTCTTCAGTTATAGGTTGTTAAAATGATATCAAAACACAACAAGAACTTCTTAATCACCCAACCAACCACCCCTTGGTGATCATTCACTTTTATTATAACAATATACACAGCAAGCTTGTCTCCAACACGGATGCAAGCTAAACAATACAAAAGAAAGAATATGACAGTCCCTCTAACAGGTGCTGTCTACAAACTCACACTTTAAACCTGAACCCAAAACAACCCAGAACACTGAAACAAACTAACCACAAGATCAAAATGATCTTGGTACAAAAAACTAGACTAGAAACTAAAACCAGAACAATAAAACCAATATTCACTTGAGAGAGAAAACCAGCAGTAAACTTTGATGTGTGAGAAAAAAAAAGATATGAACCCTAGATCCGTCCAAGTCTTTATATACACTCCAAAGTTACATAAGAGACCCCTGAGAATCACAAACAGAACCAAACTAAAGATTAAGCATAATATTTTACATTTTAGACCCTGTAGGTTTATAAGTTTGTCAAACGTGTTTATTTCAACACCCCCTCTCAAACTGATGAACCTACAAATAGATTAACCATTCCCAACTTCTTAACCATAGAACCATGTTGCACAGAACAAAGAGCTTTAGTCAAAACATCAGCAGTTTGACTTTTAGAGTCAACCTTAATAATTTTGATTAAACCACTAGCAACCTTTTCTCTCACCAGATGAACATCAATATCAAAATGTTTAGTCTTTTCATGTAACACAGGATTTTCTGCTATCTGAATAGCAGACTTATTGTCACAACATAACTCCACAAGCAATAAAGAATCACCCACACCAAGATCTTTCAAAATCTTAACAACCCACATAATCTCACAAGTAGCAGAAGCCATTGCTCTATATTCAGCTTCAGCTGAAGATCTAGACAATGTAGCCTGCTTCTTACTTTTCCAAGAAACCAAGTTACCATTCACAAACACACAATATCGAGAAACTGATCTTCTGGTAACAGGACATTTAGCCCAATCAGAATCTGAATAAGTAACAACTTTAAACCCACCTTGACCCTTACTAAACCCAATACCACTACCAGGAGCTAACTTTAAATACTTAAGCACTCTTAATCCCATATTAAAATGAGACTGTAAGGGAGCATGCATATGTTGGCTCAAACAATGTACAGCATAGGAAATATCAGGCCTAGTCATGGTCAAGTAGATCAGTTTACCAACAAGTTTTTGATAACTTGTAATATTTTTCAAGTATTTATCATGATCAGACTCTTTATGAGCCAGAACAACATTCTTAGGTAAAGGAGTCATAACAGGCTTACATGCCAATAAACCAAACTCATGAAGCAATTCTAAACAATATTTTCTTTGGTTTAGACATAACCCCTCTTTACTTTTTAACACTTCAATACCCAAAAAATATTTTAACTCACCCAGATCTTTGATTTTAAACTTGTTTTTCAAAAAACTTTTAAAACCTTCAATTTCTGTTTCATTATTGCCTGTAATGACCAAATCATCAACATATACAAGCAGAAATAAAACTGTATCCCCTTTTGTTTTTACAAACAAGGAATAGTCATTTTTAGATTGTTCAAAACCTGCTTCAAACAAGGCCTCAGTCAGTTTATGATTCCACTGTCTAGGAGCGTGTTTCAAGCCATATAGAGACTTTTTTAGCAGACAAACCTTATTATCTCCTTCTTTAAAAAAACCAGGAGGAGGTAACATATAAACTTCCTCATTTAAATCCCCATACAAAAATGCATTATTAACATCAAGTTGAAACATTTTCCAATCCATTTGAACAGCTAGACTTATTAAGCATCTAACAGTACCCATCTTAACAACAGGACTAAATGTTTCTTCATAATCAATACCCTCTTTTTGACCATAACCTTTGGCTACTAACCTAGCCTTATATCTATCAACTTCACCAGTAGATTTGTATTTAATTTTAAAAAACCCACTTAGACCCAATGGCTTTTCTTCCACAAGGAAGCTCAACAACTTCCCAAGTATCATTCTCATATAAAGCATTCATTTCCTCAGTCATAGCATTAATCCAGTTAATATTAGTTGAAGCCTCCTCATAAGAGAAAGGTTCACCAGACTTATTCAAATTGGAAATAAAGCAGTAATTCTCAATAGTAAGCACAGCATGATTAGCATATCTATGAAGACCATATTTAACCTTGTTATCAAGCACATATTCATTCAACTTAGCAGGCAATTTAGATACCTTACTAGACCTTCTACTACTACCTTCTTCCATCTAAACATGAATACTTTGAAAACCAGGAACCTCATTTTGATTTTGAAAAACATTTCCCTCAGAGTTAACTTGATCATCTAAGGGAGTTGCAGTATGTAAATCATCATTTCCAGACTGAGTACCAACTCTAGGACTTGACTGTGATATCTGTTCTTCACAACCAGACTCACTAGAGTTACCTACAGTATCTGGTTGATGCACACTACCCTCTCTACCAAAAATAGGTGTATTTTCAGGAAGGGGCACAAAACTATTTGGATTTTCATCATTGGGAGTTGAAGTTTTGGTTGTTATTTCAGACTCAAAAGAATCAAAAAAAATTTAACTAGTGACATCAGAACTAGTCTCAGAAATAGAACTATTTTGACCCATCTTAAAAGGAAAAACAGTTTCATAAAACTTCACATCTCTTGAATACAAAACAGATCTATTTTCAAGACTTAACAATTTATAAGCTTTTTTACCACTAGCATATCCAATTAAGACACATTTTTCAGATCTTTTAGAAAATTTATCAGTTTCTTTTAAAATTGTGGCAAAACATAAACAACCAAAACTCCTAAGATGGACAAGACTAGGTTCCCTACCATATATCATATAGAAAGGAGATTTCCCATTCAAAACAGAAGAAGGTAACATGTTAATCAGATAAGTAGCAGTTAAAATACACTCAGACCAAAACACAAGAGGAATCCCCCCCTGAAACATAAGACTTCTAGCAACATTAAGAAGATGTTTATGTTTCCTCTCAGCAATCCCATTTTGCTGAGGGGTATAGGCTACAGAAGTCTGATGAAGAATACCCATAGTAGTAGTAAAATCATTCATTTTATTATTTATAAACTCAGTTCCATATCAGATCTAATAATCTTAACTTTTTTATCAAACTGAGTTAAAACCATATTATAAAACCTGACAAACATGTCAAAAACCTCATCTTTCCTCTTAAGCAAATATACCCACACAGACCTGCTATAGTCATCAACAACAGTCAAAAAATATCTATAGCCCTCCCTGCTAACAATTTTGTAAGGCCCCCAAACATCAAGATGAATTAAATCTCCAAAAACTTGAGACTTATGTTCACTTATGGAAAAAGAATCTCTTGTTTGTTTAGCCTTGTGACAAACTTCACAAGGCCCATTATGATCAACATTAGTCAGATTAAGAGAACCTTTAAGTAATTGTAAAACTTGATTAGCAGGGTGACCAAGCCTATTGTGCCAGACTTCTTTAGAAACAAAACAAACAAAAAACTCACTTCTAACAACACTAGCAGACATGCTATGAACTTTATCAAACAAGTAAAGACCACCAAACTCACTACCAGTCCCCAGCACTTTCTGCTTTTTCAAATCCTGAATATAACAAGTAGTTTCATCAAACCCAACACTTAGCTTACTATCTTTAATCAGCTTGTTAACAGATAGCAAACTAACACATTACTCAGGTACAACAAGAACATCAAATAAAATCACATCTTTATTAAGCCTGAGATTACCCACATGAGTGATCTTGGCTAAGGTGCCATTAGGATGACCAACAGTTAACTTTAAATCAGAAATATCAACCAAATTAAACATATCTTTAGAATTATTAGTTAAATGTTGATTAGCCCCAGAATCAATAATCCAACCCAAATGATAATTGACCCCATTCAAACTCACATTAGCACAAAAAACTGATAAAAATGTTGATTAAAGAAAACACTGCAGTTAAAGAAAGAACGAGAACTACATGCCATGTTGGCATGAACAGAAGTAGGTTTCTCATTCAAAATATTCATTAACTTCATAACCTGTTCATTAATGAAAGACAGAGTACCAGTACTAGTTTTTAAACCATTATTAACCACATTGGCACTTTTAGGATCATTGGGTTTATTAAATACAGATTTAAGATTAGGATTCTTTTTGAATCCAGCAGGATACCCAATAATCTCAAAACACCTATCCACAGTGTGCCCTTTTAACCCACAATTAGTACATAGCAAACTATCATAATTTCCTCTATTATTATTTCCAGAATTATTATTCCAAGTACTAATGTTTCTTTTCCAAGTAGTGTTCTTATTATCCACAGATTTAGAAACAAAAGCAAACACCTGAGCCTTCTCAGTTTTCACAGAAGTGGTAGGAATCCCTCTGTGGGATTCTTCCCTGGAAATAATAACAAAAGCATCTTTAACATCAGGAAGAATTTTTCTAGTAAGAATAGTACTTCTTATGGGTTGATATATATATCATCAAGACCCATAAGAAACTGCATAAGTTTTAAAAGTTTCCCATGATCAATTAACTCTTGTCTAGCATCACAGGTACAATCTGGAAGTTTAGTAAGAATATCAAATTCTCTCCAAAGAGAATTCAATTTATGGTAGTATTCAGAAACAGGCAAACCACCTTGTTTAAAACTATTAGTTTTTTGAAGCAAATTAAACACCACAGACCCATCAATTCTATCATAAGTGTCTTTTAAATCTCTCCAAACAACAGAAGCATTATCAGAAAACACATGACCAAGATAGACATCTTGGGATAAAGAACTCAGAACCCAGTTAAGAACAACAACATTACACCTATCCCACTGAGCCTCAAGAAGAGGACTAGCAGCATAAGCAGACCTAATACAAGTTCCATCTAGAAAACCCATTTTATTTTTAATTTGCATAGACAATTTCATAGCACTAGCCCAGATTCTATAATTCTCAACCCCAGTCAATTTAATAGTCACAATAGAAGCACAATTAGAGTCATTAGGATGTAGATGCAGAGGATTACTCTGATCCAAACTACTAATCATAATAGCCATAATAGCAGACAAAACAGAAATAAACTACAACCAGATAAACAATCAGACCACAACAAAACCAACAAAACAAGAAACTACCAAACCACTAACCAATCACAACTTCCAAAAACAACCCAAAACCTATCCTCCTTCGACCTAGACACACTCACACCCAGAGTCAATTTAGCCCCAGTCAGCAAACTGTGGTTGGCCAGAGCAGGTATTCACACCACTCAAGGGTGGTGGATCAAGAAGTTAGCCAACCCGTTTACGCTCACTAGACTCAAGACTAATTAACTCTAAGAGAAAGAGACAAGCCTTACAGAGATAACCAGTAGCAGTGGAAGACAATCACACAACGTGACCAAAAAAGAACCCAGAACCACAACTCGCAAGATCTTTCAAGAAACCCCCAAATTCCAAATTAGGGTTTCAACCCAATTGATCAAGAAACCACGAATTAACCGTCAATCCTTCACAGATTAGTAACCAAACCTCTTAATTGTAACAAGAATCAAAAACCCCAAATTCTAGGGTTTCAAGAAAAAACCCTAAAATTTCAATTAAGATCACCAAAAAACCAATTCGACTCAAGAATCAAAAGATTCAAGAACCAAATCAACCAATCGATTAAGAACCCAAGAAATCATATCCCCAATCAAGAACTTAACCAATCAGAACCTGTCTCTGATACCATGTTAAAATGATATCAAAACACAACAAGAACTTCTTAATCACCCAACCAACCACCCCTTGGTGATCATTCACTTTTATTATAACAATATACACAGCAAGCTTGTCTCCAACACGGATGCAAGCTAAACAATACAAAAGAAAGAATATGACAGTCCCTCTAACATGTGTTGTCTACAAACTCACACTTTAAACCTGAACCCAAAACAACCCAGAACACTGAAACAAACTAACCACAAGATCAAAATGATCTTGGTACAAAAAACTAGACTAGAAACTAAAACCAGAACAATAAAACCAATATTCACTTGAGAGAGAAAACCAACAGTAAACTTTGATGTGTGAGAAAAAAAAAAGATATGAACCCTAGATCCGTCCAAGTCTTTATATACACTCCAAAGTTACATAAGAGACCCCTGAGAATCACAAACATAACAAACAGAACCAAACTAAAGATTAAGCATAATATTTTACATTTTAGACCCTGTAGGTTTATAAGTTTGTCAAACGTGTTTATTTCAACATAGGTCTTCGCGTTTAAATGTAAACTAGCAGGGTACCCACGCGTACCCAAGCGTTGCAGCGGCGGGTACCCTGAGATTAAAATTTAACTCTACTTCTTCACAAAAAAACGATATAACTCTACTTCTTCACCAAAAATCGATATACCATGAGATAACGATGAGTGTTAGGTCTTGCCTATCCTTATCGATATAACTCTACTTCACCAAAAAAACATAAATAATCATTGAAAAACAGGAGAATGGAAACCAGTAACAATGTTTTGAGCGTATATTTGTAATTTGGGTAGCTTTCTTTCCTTTCCTTCCAACTTAAAATAAAAACTCAAGAACACAAATACAAATAACCACTTTCTTCACAGTGGCATTCCTTACTTTCCCCTTCCCATCCTATCCCCTTCCATTCTTTAAAAATTTGACTTGAGAACAGAGTGTTAGGGTACTGGCAACCCATTCGGTATCACCATCGGCATGGGCAATACCGATCGGTGTGGGTATTGCCTCCAAATCGGCATGATTAGGCATGGAGCTTGGGTTTGTAGAATCGGTATGTTACACCGAATTGGCATGAAACAAATTCGAACGTTGGGGTTTAAATTATACCCGTTGGACATTAATGTACTAGCCGTTGCATGGTGTAAAAAAAATAAATAAATAAATAAATAAAATAAAAAAATTACTCCCCCTCTATAAATTAACAAACTCAATCCTATTTTTTAACACAAATTAAATCACATCTCTTTACACTTTTAAAAAACATTATCATGGATCCAAGAAAATCAAAAGGTTGTTCATCATCCAAAGGCCGTGGACGAGGTTCTCGTTTCATTCGTCCACAAATTCAATCACAACCCGCTCCATACATTCCTCGAATGAGTCCTCCTCAATATTATCCTCAAATGACTTCTCACCCGTACTTTCAACCCCAATATTTTCACCAACCACCACCATTGACTCCAACTCAATACACGATGTCCCCTACAAGTGACTTTGACCCGTTCGAGTACCATGACGGTCCTTCGCGGCGTGAACCAAATGTTGAACGAGATCTACCGCTATATGACTTGGATGATGATGAAGATGATGTGGTTCCCGAAACGCAACAACCAACTCCCATGGGTATTTTTTTTTTGTTAATTTTTATTTGTTAAAATTTTATTTGTTAGAATATTCATTTGTTAAGATTTTGTTTGTTTTAATTTTTATTTGTTACACTTTTATTTGGTATATTTTTATTTGTTAAAATTTTATTTTTTAGAATTTTTATTTTTATAATTTTGTGTATGTTAGAAAATGATGAAGAAATTCAAGAAGTCCAAGAAGTGAAAAAAAAAAAAAAAAAAAAAAAAAAAAACCGAATAAAGCGGAAAAAAATCTTGGACGCCGGTCGAAGAGGCGGCTTTGGCTAAAGCTTGGGTTCATATCTCGACATGTAGAGTCGTTGGGAATGAACAAAGTATAGATAGTTTTTGGAAAAGAATTCTTGAGCATTTCAAGCAAAACGTGAAAGACACAACTAGATCTTTTCATGCCTTGAACACAAAGTGGAAAACTATGAACTTCGAAATGGGTATCTTTAATGGGCTATACATCCAACAAGTAAGTTTTAAACTTTTTACTTTTATAATTGTATACTTGTATTAATTTATACTTTTTTCTATTATAATTGTATATTTTTATGAATTTATAGTTATTACTATTATAATTGTATATTTTTATGAATTTATAGTTATTACTTTTAACGTGATGACAAATGCCATGGCCGATTACAAGAACAAAACTGGCAAGCCGTTTACTCATATTGATGCTTGGGACGTTGTTAAGCAAGAAGACAAATGTTTGGAACAACTAGATGTAGCGCAAAGATCTACTTCTCATTCCGAAAAACGAAGAAAGTCGTCCGAATCCGCCCACTACGAGTCCGGAAGCAATGACAACAACACTGTGCTTCCTGATCTGAATGTCGACAACACTCCTATGCGGAAAAGAAAAGGCAAAAAGGCCGAAAGCGAGTCGTCGACAATGCATAGTGTAGCTGCGAGCTTCGACACATACACAACAAATAAGACACAACTATTGCAGACGGCGGTGGCGACAAAAGTTGCAAAGAATCAAATGGCCGAAAAGTTCTTGGCGACAAAAATCGCTTTAATGGAAGAAAAGCATATGTGGAAGGCGCTGAAATTCTATAAAGAACCGCACGATAACATAACCGACCCAAATATACTAGCGTTCACTCTTGGCAAAAAACGTGAGCTCGCGGCAAAATATGGATGGACTTGCGATTTTTAGATATATGTTTTAGTTCGTTGTTTTTATTAATGCGATTTAGTTTATGTAATTTTCTTTTAAGTATTAATAAAATGTTATGTTTTTATTAAATTGTAAAAAAAAATAGTAATAAAAAAAAATTAAGGTATGGGTTAGGCATGGTTGCCACTAAAAATCTATTGTTAGGTATGAGATGAGATGGAAGGATATTATTGGTGGGTGATTAGGCATGAAAAAAAAGCTTTGGCATGGTTGCCACCACCCTTAGCCCTTCCAATAACCCCATGCATTAAATCAACAATTCTTGAGTTGGCAGCCTATAAATAACATCCTCCCGTCGCTTACCTTATCACACCTTCCAATCCATCATCAAGATCGGCATACACTATGTCACACAAGTCATGAAACCAAGATCAATTACCTACATCTAGACACAACCATGGACCCTCACAATCTCTCCCCAACTCACATCAAACAAACAAGACACGAAAATACAAAGTAATCTCATATTCGGTTCAACTTTTTCTTATCTTTTAAAGATTTTTTAGTATGAAACCATATCATCATAGATCTAAATAACGAGAATCACAACAAGAACCTACCCGAGACCTCATATGAGATCTTGAAGCCGAAACTCTTGCTTTTCGTCATACGACTATCAAATGAAGATGAAGCACTAACTAACTTTTATTACAGATCCGGTTTATGTTAAAAGAGAGAGGCGGATGTATATGTGAGTGGTTTTAGGTGTATATATGAGAATAATTAGGTCTTCCTACTATTATGTCTAGGTTAAATGGGTATTAGGTTTAATACTTGATAGGCCTTTTTTCCGAAACCGTATACTAAAAGTGAAGTTGGCTGATTTGTGTATGGGTTGGGTATTAGAAGTTGGGATTCAAAAGTAGAGTAAAGATCAAATAAAAAATAAAAGTAAAATGACAAGGATGAGAAATAACCACAGACGCATATTTCATATGCACCTAAAAAAAAGATGCATCTTTCATTAAATTCTCCTTCTTCATTTGAAATGTGTGGCTGAAAATATTTCTCATTCTTTTTATTTTTATTTTTCTTCTTAGTGGATTCATTCCCTTCAAAGTAGATAACTTACAGTATGTTGTTTCTTTGTTTAGGTCATTATTATTTTCTTTAGACATGAACTAATGATTTTATGTGAAATATTGTACCATCAGGTGTATTTTATTTTTATTTGACAAATTATCATATAGTTAGCATAAATAAAAATATATGTTGATAATTAGTGTGTTAAACAATGTTGGATTGTTTATGTTAGTGTGCGTTCAAATTTGGTTGTTAATACTTTGAATTCGAAAGGAACAAAGTTTTATCATAAAATTGTATAGTCGCAATAGTCAAACTTTAAAATAAGATAAAGCACGCAAAAGCTACTAATTAGTCTAACTAAGTTGTAAAATATGTTGATAATTATGGTGTTAAAAGAATATTGCGTTCATTTATTAGTTCTATCTTTTCATTATATCGTAGTAGTGTACATAGTTCTATTCTTTATTAATTGCACACAAGCTTTGTTTTTACAAATTTGTGTAGTTGGAATAGTAGCATCATTTTCTTTTATTTTAACGACCAAGAAGAAAATAGTGAAGTAAACAACAAATTTATAAATAAAGCAATTCGATTAAAATAACATAAATATTTACGCAACAAACATTTACCTACGGCCTATTGCCTAATAAAAATGATGCAACAAAAATCCGTAAAAACCAAACTGTGCAGCGCAGAGGTCCGAATGTCTCGTTATGCATAATGAAGATCAGTAAATATTTATTATTCATAAGTGCCCTCAACGAAATGATTAGCTAACGGATAAAGACGCAATCGCTTACAAATACGAACTATATTACGATGTGAAGTTCATACACGTCAATATGTCAATATGTAAAAGCTATTGGATACACACCGGTTCTTGTGTGAAACCGGAATAAGTTTTAAAGTTATATGCTTTAAGACATGAATTGTTGAATAAATAAATTCACAAAAACATAAAACTGATCATTGAGAGGCAAATTGTCTTGAGGTGGATGTAAATATCTTATTGATATTTTATGAGACAACCAAAATAGAAGTATTTAATTCGCTCTAAATGAATTTTTATTAGAGCTCTCATATTTCATGAAGGATCTATAATACCTCAAGCATGTCTAGCAACTTTAACTTTTAAAAGCAATTAATAACGTTTTTAAGAACTCTATTTGATCAAATTGAATGAATCCTTATATGGATCAAAACATTTGGACGCATATTATAAGAATTGTTTTTACACATGTCTCTAAGAAAATGATTGATTCTCAAGTACCATACAAAAGTGCAACTAAGGCTTTTGATGTCAATTTTGCAATAAATATGTGCCGTGAGACTATACACACTTTCTAACCAATACATTAATATTAGATTGAAAGTTAAACATATATTTTGTCATCTCTGCGGGACTTATTGTTAGAAATTGAGGTCATAATCTGTGGTAAACATGTCATTCTATCAATTGCTAATGGTTTTCCAGTTATGTTCATTGCAGACTTATTACAGGGGTTATTCTTGGACAAAGCATAAATGATTTAAAGGGTGTAGAAGTTCATTGCTGCTGATGCTTCTCTTATAATAGTTGAAGGGGTCAATGTGCATCTTTTTCCCTTACTTAAACCCTCTCCTAATTTAGGGTTATCACACAACAGTGTGCAGTCATTGTCTTACATTCTCTCCTTTGTCTGATCTTGTTTACTCTTTGTATTTGTCTGGTTATTGTCTCATTGACATTAACATGGCCTTGTATAACTTTGGATATTATTGTTGGCTTAATCTATGCCAACTGTTGAGGCTTTTGTTTGAATAAAGTATTATTGTGTTTCTGCTGTTGCTGATACTTTCGCACATGGTATCAGAGCTTCAGGCTCATAATCACGGTTGATTCACCATCCTAGGGTTTCTTCGTAGAAACTTGGGGATATCTCTCCGGCAACAATCAAAAGCTATTCTGGGTTTCAAAAGGTGGTCGATCTCGATTACCTTATTGTTTGGGTGCTAATTGGAAAAATTGGGGTTTCCTACAAAAAAACCCTAATTTACGGTGGTTTGGGGTTATTACTATTGGCGTAATCGCTGGTTATTTCCTATTCACAATTAGCCCTAGACTAAGTGAATCTAGGGTAATTGTGATTTGTTCTTTCCGCTGCATATTACTCTGTAAGTCTGCTCTCACCTTCAAACAACAGTACTTAAGTCTTTGTGGGTGCAAACAGGTAGACTAACATCTTGATCTGCCACCTCTGAGTGGTATGAATACCTGCTCTGGTTTAACCCAGTCCACAGGCTTGGTTTTTGTTGTTTCTTAATTTCATGTTCTTATTTTTACTGTCTCTTATTTGTTTATCTGCTTTAGTTGTTATTTTTCTGTGTTATCTGTCTTTCTTATTGTTTGCATTATGGGTGTTGGTGATGATAATACTCGTGGTGGTGGTGGTGGTTCTTCCACTGAAAAAAGCTTATCTTTTGGTGATGCTCTATATTTACACCCTAATAACACTAATGGTACTCCTATTATTTCCATCAAACTCACTGGAACAGAAAATTATAAAATATGGAATATGGCCATGACCTTTGCCTTAAGGAATCATAATAAGTTAGGATTTATTGATGGTACTTGCTTAAGAGATGAATCAAATCCTATTCTTGCTAATCAATGGGATACTTGTAACTCTGTTGTGGTCACTTGGATTCTTAACTCTCTCAGTCCTGAATTATTTGCTGGTGCTATCTATGCTAAAACTGCTTATGAAATGTGGAATGATCTTAAAGATACTTATGATAAGGTTGATGGTTCAGCTATTTTTAATTTGCATAAAAATATAAACTCTCTTAGTCAAAGTGGGTCTTCTCTTGCTGATTATTACAACAACCTTAACTCTTTGTGGAAACAATTTGATTGTATGATTAGCTTGCCTCCCTGTACTTGTGAGGCTGCAAAACATTTTGAAAAACACAATCAGATAATCAAATTAATGCAATTTCTTATGGGTCTTGATGACACCTATCGAAAGTAATATTTTAACCAGAGAACCTTTGCCTAATGTCAAAACTGCTTTCTCTGGAGAAGAATCTCACAGAAATGTTTCATCTGGGAATAGCTCTGCTAAACCCAATGCTACTGCTTTTGCTGCAAAAACTTTTGATAGTGGAAAATTTTTTGATAACAAAAAAAGATTTTCAATAAAGGTTCTGGTTTTAATGCTGGTAACAACTCAAACAACAGAGGACCAAACATGAATCTCAAATGTACTAACTGCAAAAAACCTGGTCACACTGTTGATAGATGTTATGATCTAGTTGGTTATCCTGCTGGATATGTTAAAAGGAACTTTAATGCTAAACCTGTCAGCAGTAACAATGTTTCTACTGATGCTAATCATGTCACTGATAATAGAGCTAGCAACTCTCCTGTCTCTTTGTCTAATGAACAGCTCTCCAGACTTATGAGTCTTCTTAATGACAACAATGTATCTTCTGCTAATGCCAACATGGCAGGTAAAAAATTTTCAGGAACTTTCTTTAATGGTAGTGTCAAGTTTAACATAAACTTCAACAAATTTTTTAATAACAACAAAAAAACTTTATCTGAAAACATCAGTCTTGGTTGGATTGTTGACTCTCGTGCAAATCAGCACATGACTGTATCTGCAAATTTTTTAATCAATGTTGTTGACATTTCAAATCTTGGTCTAACTGTTGGACATCCCAATGGTACTCAGGCCTTAATTACTAAAATTGGTGATTTAAAGGTCAATAATGACCTAACTCTTTTTGATGTTCTGGTTGTTCCTGAGTACAATGTCAGTCTGCTGTCTATTCATAAGATTGCTAGAGACAATAAGATGTTTGTTGGGTTTAATGAATCTAATTGCTATATACAGGATTTACATCAAAAAAGGATTGTGGGGATTGGTAAACAATGCAATGGGTTATATATGTTTGATATTGATTCTACATGTAAGATTACTTCTAATAACTGCATATTTGTTTGTCATGTTTCTAGAAATCTCTGGCATCAAAGACTTGGTCATCCTTCTGACCAAGTCCTACATATACTTAAACCCACTCTTAAACTTGATAGTACATCTTAATCTACCATCTTTGTGATACTTGCAATAAAGCTAAACAAACCAGGGAACCATTCCCTCTAAGTGAACATAAATCAACTAAAATTGGTCAACTTGTTCATCTAGATGTATGGGGACCATATAAAGTCACTAGCAGAGATAGTTACAAATACTTTTTAACCATTGTTGATGACTATTCTAGGGCTGTCTGGGTTTATATGCTTAAGGGAAAGGATGATGTTTATGTTTCCATTGTTAACTTTACTCATATGCTATCAAATCAATTTGAACACAATGTTAAGATATTCAGAAGTGATAATGGGACAGAATTTGTCGATAACAAACTTCAACACTTCTTTCATGAAAAAAGAATTTTACATCAAACCTCTTGTGTTTATACACCACAACAAAATGGTATTGCAGAAAGGAAACATAGGCATCTCCTTAATGTGGCTAGATCCCTTATGTTTCAGGGGGAATTACCTCTATATCTTTGGCCTGAATGTGTTCTAACTGCTGCTTATGTCATAAACAGGTTACCCTCTTCAGTGTTGTATGGCAAGTCTCCCTTCTCCCTTGTGTATGGGCATGACCCTTCACTCTCTCTCCTTAGAGTCTTTGGCTGCTTATGTTATGCCACCATTCTCAACATCTTTGATAAATTTAGTAGTAGGTCTGAAAAAAGTGTTTTTATTGGTTATTCAAATGAGAAAAAAGGTTATAAGCTTTTAAGTTTAGAAAAAAAAATATCTTTTACTCCAGAGATGTCAAATTTTATGAAACTGTTTTTCCCTTCAAAATGAAAAATACTTTGTCAAAACCTTTTGTTGAAACTTATGTGCCTAAAGATTTAAATCACAAAAATTTCTTACTCACAAATAAGTCCCAATGATGAAGGGAGAGTGACATCCTATGATGATGGCACAGTGTTGGGTCATCCTACTAGGGATGATGAACCTGTTGCAACTTCCATAGATGAAAATACACACCCTGAGGGCACTGTATCACATGAATCACATCCTGGATATACATCTTCTGATTCTGCTGATACATCTTCTGATTCAAATCAGAATTCTGAACAAGAAGAAGGCTTGCCAGCCACTACTGCTAGAAGGTCAACTAGAGTTTCTAAACTGCCCAGTGATCTTAATGACTTTATTGTTGAAGGGAATGTTAAATATGGTATTGAAAAGGTTGTTAATTACTTTAATCTTAACAAAGATAATTACTGCTTTGCCTCTAGTCTAAATAAAAGTATTGAACCTACCTGTTATGAAGAAGCTATTCTTGACAGTAATTGGGTTGATGCTATGAACTCTGAAATTGAGGCCTTAAATGAAAATCATGCTTGGGATATAACTGATCTTCCACCTAATAGAACTCCCATTGGTTACAAATGGATCTTTAAAATCAAATATAAAGCCAATGGTGAAGTTGATAGATACAAGGCTATACTAGCTAGTTGCTAAAGGTTATAACCAAAGGGAAGGAATAGACTATGATGAAACCTTTTCTCCTGTTGTGAAAATGTCTACTATTAGATTTCTTATTGCCTTAGCTGTGAAAAACAAATGGCATCTTTTCCAACTTGATGTTAACAATGCCTTTTTGTATGGAGACCTTGATGAGGATGTCTATATGACCATCCCTAAGGGGTTCTGTAATGAGAACAATAAAAATAAAGTCTGTAAACTTGTCAAGTCTCTGTATGGCCTTAAACAAGTTCCCAGGAAATGGAATGAAAAACTTGTTAGTGTATTAAAAGAAAATAACTTTGTTCAATCTGTCAATAATCATTCTTTGTTCACCAAAATAGAGAATAACAAGTTTATTGCTCTGCTTGTTTATGTGGATGACATTGTCCTTACTGGAAACTGCATTGATGAGATAAATCTGTTCAAAGAATTTCTAAAATCTAAATTTCATATAAAAGACTTGGGAAACTTAAAATATTTTCTTGGCATTGAGGTTTTAAAAACTGGTAATGACATATGTCTCACCCAAAGAAAATATTGTCTTGAACTCCTCAAAGAGTTTGGACTTCTTGGGTGCAAACCTGTGTCCACTCCCATGGAACCCAACTCTGTTCTTCCATACATACCCACTGTTGATGATCCCTTACTTGTTAACATTACTGGTTATCAGAAATTACTTGGGAAACTTATTTATCTCACCCATACCAGACCTGACATCTCATACTCAGTTCATTGTCTGACACAATATATGCATTCTCCCTTGAAATCTCATTTAGAATGTGCCCTCAATGTTCTGAGATATCTGAAAGGAGCTCCAGGAAAAGGTCTAAGGTATCATTTCAGTAACTCTGAAAATCATCTTGAAGGGTATAGTGATGCAGACTGGGCTAAATGCAAAAAAACCAGGAAATCTGTCACAGGTTATTGTGTTTTCTTTAATGATTGTTTGATCTAATGGAAAAGTAAAAAACAAAACACCCTCTCAAAATCTTCCACAGAAGCAGAGTATAGATCAATGTCTACTGCTGCCTGTGAAATTATTTGGATTCAAAAAATCCTAAAAGATCTAAAGTTGATATCAATCTCCCTGTTAATCTTTTTTGTGATAACAAATCTGCTTTACAACTTGCTGTCAATCATGTTTTCCATGAAAGATCAAAACATTTTGAAATTGATGTTCACTTCATCAGAGAAAAAATTGTAAGAGGTGTTATAAGTGCCAAAAAGATTGGCTCTTCAAATCAAACTGCAGACATTCTTACAAAAAACCATCCTGTTTATCAGCATAAATTCTTGTGTGAAAAATTGATATTGTTTGATATGTTTGCCCAACAGATTAAGGGGGAATATTAGAAATTGAGGTCATAATTTGTGGCAAACATGTCATTCTATCAATTGCTAATGGTTTTCCAGTTATGTTCATTGCAGACTTATTACAGGGGTTATTCTTGGACAAAGCATAAATGATTTAAAGGGTGTAGAAGTTCATTGCTGCTGATGCTTCTCTTATAATAGTTGAAGGGGTCAATCTGCATCTTTTTCCCTTACTTAAACCCTCTCCTAATCTAGGGTTATCACACAACAGTGTGCAGTCATTGTCTTACATTCTCTCCTTTGTCTGATCATAGTTCTGATCTTGTTTACTCTTTGTATTTGTCTAGTTAATGTCACGATATTAACCTGACCTTGTATAACTTTGGATATTATTGTTGGCTTAATATATGCCAACTGTTGAGGCTTTGGTTTTAATAAAGTATTATTGTGTTTCTGCTGTTGCTGATACTTTCGCACACTTATTCATATCACCAAGATTTTTGGTGGACTTCATTATAGAATGATTGCAAAAAAAAGTTCTTGAGCAACTTGTTTATAAGATAAACACTCAAGGCTTGAAGAATATATATACATTAAAGTGAGAGGAGTATTATAAACATTGCATTCTTTTTTCCTTAATCAGGTTTTTGTCCCAATAGGTTTTTCATGATAAGGTTTTTAACGAGGCGGTGTATATACACCGTTGGTTGTGAAGCAATGTATTGATAGCTTGTAATAAACGGCGAACATCAAAAAGGCCTGTTATAAAATATAATGACTGTTATAAAATATTTTATTTGTGGATGATTCACCATTATTTAGTTAATTGTTATAACTTGTGCTTATCCTATTAGCCTTATAAATAGGGCTCTATGTAACTATTGATACATATCTGAAAATAATAATTCTCTCTTCCTCTCTATTCTTATGTTCTAATTCATTATTTTTTAACACCTTTCAATATTTCTCTGTTCTTATACATAAACATATAAACATATGGCGTATCAAGACTCTATCATTGCATGGTTGTATGTGATAGGTGTAACCATTGACGAACTTTGAGGGGGTTTCCTGCATACGGGACAAGTAGCATTTAACTTAAGCCACTCGTCTACACAAACCACATGAAAATAGTGATTACAGTCCGGGATAGTCCTCACTTCATCTTTAGTCTTGTAGTCTGAAAGGCATATAGCACAAAGGCCATTATCTTTGGGTAATTCATAACTTTCTCCCCACACGGTCTTTGGGTAGGACTCGACTGTGGGCGTATCTAGGCCGGCTGTTTTAGGTGGTTCACGAGAGACTGCAGTAGGAAGAAGCTCGATACTTTGACTCTGATTCTGATTATAGCGCCTGCCCTTGCTATAAATGCAGCAGTGTAGGAGAACAAGGAGTAATAATACTAGTCCGGGAATACCTATGCTTAGCGCAGACTTGGCAGCCCACGAAATACCACCTATGAAACAAAAAGCATGACTGAGGGAAAGTTATATTTATGCCCAATTTGCCAAGTTATATTAAAAACTCACCTTTGGAAGAAGATTCAATACAAGTAGTGCTTCCATTATTACAAGGTTTACCTAGAGCATAGCAAGATGCACAATCAGGCTTAAACCACGCCAATGTCAACTCTTTATCTATATCACCATAGGACCCCAAAGTCGGTAACAAAATTGTGGTAATTTCCTTACAACTCTGAGGTACTTCTGAAAAGGAAACCTGTGATGTTTGCATAGCAAACACCGAATGATTCACACTTCCTAAACAAGAGAAACTAGCAACTGTCGGCCCAGTAGGGAATGTGATCTCTTCATTTTCTGATGTGCAGTTAAAAAAAGTATAGCTCACTAACCCGCTATCTTCGAACGGTGTAGATATTAGTTTGATTCCGGAGAGTTTCTCTGGCCCACAGAAGTCAGGATCGACGTAGAGATCCTGTTACACATGTTAAGTAGTACAGATTTACTTTTTCTTGTCTAAGTTAATATTTAATCTATATGGAGAACGTAAATATTATGAGATGCGTCACAAAGTAACAACTGCTTCAATCACTGAACGAAGCAAATTATACAGCAATATAAAGGGTTATTTGGTTTTTTATAAAATGCCAACGCACTCTTTCATTTGTCACGTTATGGTCATTTTACTTCGCTTTGTAAGACGACTATCTGTATAGTGTTTGTTAAGAAAACACGATTTCATACATAATTTTAACATTGTATCTAAAAATTATCATTTCTGATATCCAATTTTAAGGGGTGGACATAAATCCATTCGATCTTGTACAAAGAAAAAGTACAATAACTAAACTGAACAAATGTACATTACAGTTATGTGAAGAAGAAAATAAAAACTATAACCATAAGCTATATGAATAAACACCTGTGTTCTGTAGGAAATATAATTGACGATGAATGATCGAGATGACGGAAGCTTGAGGATGGTTTGACTCTTTTCGTTACATGAAAGATCAAAACCGGGAAATCCACAACTAGACGGTTGTCTGTCAACGAGACGAAAAGGGAACCGGACTTCAGGTCCAATGGGGCTGCAGAAGGTTGGACTGCAGACATCCTCGGCGCGGATGGACTCAAATAGAAAGAATAAAAACAATAATAATAAGGTTTTTTTGGTCGTTATAGTGACAGGGTTTTTATGTTTGCTCACCATTGTGAGAGTATTAGTTTCACTGATTGTTTTGTAATGTCTTGTTTATAAGTTCTTCTTTCATATATATATGTTTACGCACCTGATCTTTGTCATAATAAACAAAGATACAAAATATGAACAAGCATTATCCACCTAATAAGTTTATGCCGTTTGTAAATTCCTTTTGATATGTCCAATTAGCTAGCTCTATAAACTCTTATGCCGTTTGTATGCATATGAAGTACAAGCATTAGACCGCAAATATACTTTACAAGCAACACATAATAACAAATTTCAGCAGAATCTACAGACCGTCTACATAGAAACTGTCATCATGGAAAGTTGTCAAGGCCACTACATTAGGCCACTAGGTACTTTTGTGATGAAACTCATTTCAAGTTGTATTTTGATTTTTGAATGATAACCTTAAATTTATCTTGTCGATATGAATCTATACTAGATTCTAGACATGTCTATTGACTACATACAGTATGGGCATTGGTAGCTCATAACTTCATATAGTCCTAACTGTAAGATAATGAGATTGATGAGATCGGAATAATTGATTTGATTAATGATTACATAATAACATTGTACACTTAAATAACAACCTACAGAAGATTCTAGATACGGGCCAGAGCCCGATACAATTACATAACATATAACGGGCTAACATGTAAGATAACGATATTGATGAGATCGGAATAATTGATTTGATTGATGATTACACAATAACATTGTACACTTAAATAACAACCTACAGAAAATTCTAGATACGGTCCAGAGCCCGATACAATTACATAACATATAACGGGCTAACACTAACCCCTACGTGGCCCCACCACGCCTTTGTTTTACTAGTAACAAACAGAACGAAACTGATCAATAACAACTTACTAGTTCCCAAAGACAATATACAGGGTTTGAATGTTTGGTCAAATTCAACCCATACCTAAATAGTAAGGCATAAATTGTGACCGACAATGCTCATCATGCTGTGGTGGCGATTAGAAGATGAAATCTCGACACATTCATTACATCTCAAGTTGACTAGGAAATAACATAATGCTACAAGACTTGACGTCATTTGAAGTTCGTTCAAACGTGCATACTCAAAGATGTTTATTTTCCGAATGCTATGAAATTCTATTGAATTAACTGTGTTGGGCTCGGCCAATTTCTCTACAGTCTACACTCATATTACGTAAAAACTCTTGTTCTTATACACTGATACTCAAAATTCTATTGCTGATTGGCTTTCTGGGATGAATTTGTAGAATCTGAAAATTTTGAGGACATTGAAGAGCAAGGTGTAACCAACGATGAACTCTCAGTGAGTTTCTGCATACAGGACATGTTGCATTTAACTTGAGCCACTCGTCTATACAATCCACATGAAAATAGTGATTACACCCTGGGATGGATTTCACTTCCTCTTTAGGTTTGTAATCTGAAAGGCATATGGCAGAGGTGGCATCACCATTAGGTTATTTACAGCTTTCTCCCAATAAGATTTTTGAGTACGATTCGATGGTGGGCCTGTCTAGGCCAGTTGTTGAAGGTCGTTGAGGTGTTAGTGCAATATAGAAAAGGTCAATACCTATGATTAGCCCATACTTGGCACCCCTTGGAATACCTGTAAATAAAGATTTGCTAAATAAGTAAATATGTATTTTCGACCCACATCGGATTATGTTTATGTCTAACCGGTCAAAGTCAGTAAAAAAAAACCTTCAAAGGAATGGGTTTTTATATCTATCGAATTTGAAATTATATACTCAAAACAGTCTGAATATTCTTCAAAATAGTATCTCTTATGTGATTAAATTTTTACCCGAGCGGTTTAGACATGTAATCCTATCCGTGCAACTTGACAAAATTAAAAACAAGCAGCAATTGGAAAGGAAATCATTTCTGTCTGCTTGAACTTTAGCAAAACTTTTCACATTATATTATTAATGCTTTAACTTAAACTATAAAAAAAAATTAGAGTAATATGAAGATTCAAAGGTTAGGACTTAACATTATACTTATAGAGTGAGGATCAAATGAGAAATAAAGTTGAAATGAGAAGAATGAAAAGAAACCACAACCGCATATTTGAGATGCACCTACAAAAGTAGATGCATCTCCCCTTAAATTTCTTTTTTTCATTTAAAATGTGTGGCTCAGAATATTTCTCACTCTTCTCATTTTATTTTCTCTTCTCACTAGATCTCTTCTCTATACTTATATACTAAAAGTGACTTTTTTTCTTGCTTCAAAAGATTGTACAGAACAGTTGTTATAACAGTATCATATGCAGCAAGTGTTTGTACGCAACAACTGTTACCACAATATACTAAAAGTCACTTTTTTTAGCTTTAAAACGTTGTACACAACAGTTGCTGTAATAGTAACAAATGCAACAAATGTTTGTACGCAACAGTTGTTACCACATTAACAAGCACCATTAGGTGGGATTATTCCCTCTTTTTTTATTTTTTGTGGCTACCATTGTGGTTAACCATATCTTATCTTTGCCATAACCATTGTGGTTAACACGAAGGTTCTATTCTCCTTTTTTGTCTAAAACATTACAGGTAAAACCAAAAAAAGAGCATCTTTGGTAATGTCTTTATCATATGATCATTCCCTTTATAGAGTTTAACATATGTAGACACATATTTTACATAATTTGATTCTCACTTTCTATAGTTGTTTGTGTAATTTTTTTTCCACCTTTCCCCCTTTGGCCCTTTGGGTATTTTTCTTAACCTTTTTTCTGCCTTCTCATGCTGCAGTTTACTACCTGCTTCTGCAACAATAGCTACTGCACATAACAAGTTTGGTTAAATCGTTCTGTAACAGGTGAGTAACATGCCTTCATTTAATGTGTTGCATCTTATGCTACCTACGTTTACTGATTTTTTAACTTGCTTTACGTATGCCAAAAATCATGCTTCATACTATTTTTTTGCATAGTTATTTGTTGCTTCTGTTATTTTGTGCACCAAGTTGTTATACACACTATATATTTGTTCACATTGTTGCTAACACACTCCCGCGGCAAAGCGCGGGTTCCCTGACTCGTTTGGACTATTTACTGAAAAGTCAAAGTCAAACGAATGGACCCACCATTATTGCCACAGATGGATTTAAATAGAAATAACTAAAAATAGCACCAAACATTTTTGGATTTCATATTGATAGGATTATTGGCTTTGGTCACCATTTTTTATAAAATCTACCCACATTTATATCATTGTCATCGCTATGGTCAGTATCATTGTCTTAGGTTACTCTATCATGCAGTATGTCATCTGTATCCATATGAATACCCATTGTGCCAGAACGCAATAATAAATTTCAGCTTATCCGATGTTACAAGGTTTGACATCATCAACTACTTTGATTTTGCTCAAACAAGAATATCCGATAATGTTTTTTGAGTAAAACTATACAAGTGGTGCAATACGAGAATTTTAAAAAAGCTACATACTCCTGTTGAATTACACGTGTGGCAATTTATTTACACCATACAAGGTAAAAACATATAAACATACAACGTATCAAAACTCTATTATTATTGTGTGGTAGTGTGTGATGAATTTATGGAATTTAAAGAACTTGGTGACACTGAAGAGCACGGTGTAACCAGTGACGAACTTTGAGGTGATTTCCTGCATACGGGACAAGTAACATTTAGCTTGAGCCACTCGTCTATACAATCTGCATGAAAATAGTGATTACACTCTGGGATAGTCCTCAATGCATCTTTAGGCTTGTAGTCTGAAAGGCATATGGCACAAGTGCCATGATCTTTGGGTAGTTCACAATCTTCTCCCAATACGGTCCTTGGGTAGGACTCGATTGTGGGCCTGTCTAGGCCGGTTGTTGAAGGTGGTTGACGAGTGATTGCATTAGAAAGAAGCTCAATGTTTTGACGTGGATCCTGATTATAATTCCTGACCTTGCCAATAATGTAGTTAGCGAGACCAATGAGGAATACCACTCCAGGAATACCGATACCTAGGATTAGCCCATACTTAGCACCCCTCGAAATACCACCTGTAAACAAAAATCAACTTTAAGTATAATGTAAAGATGACACACCGCAGGCTAATTAACATTTCAAACTATTTTTTTTTCTTTCTATATAGTAGATAGTAATGACTGTCTAAACTCTAAACTATTAAAAATGTTGATTTCAGTAATATTTTATGCACTAAATCATGTACAGAAAAAAAATCACCATCTGACGAAGAAGCGATGCAATTAGTTTCTCCATAATCATTCTTGAATCCACAAGTTTAGCCATTAACTTCACAATATCTGCAATAAGGCCTCAACCACGTCAATGTGAACTCACCCCTTATATCACCATACCCATTATTTGGTATCAAAATCCTAGTAATCTCCTTACAACTCTGAGGTATATATGTATACAAAATCCATGATGTTTTTATAGAAAACACTGAATAATTTGCACTTCCTAAACAAGGAAAAGAAATCATTGGCATGGTAGAAATCCCAGACGATACATTATGTGATGAACAGTTATAAAAAGTGTAGCTCTCAGAAAATGTATATACAAACGGTGTATATGCTATTTGGATTCCAGCGAGTCGCTCTGGTCCACAAAAGTCAGGATCAACGTTAATCACCTGTTACACATGTTAGTTAATATAATAGGTTCCTGTTGTGGGTTAACATCTTACATAAAGGGGTAATAAAATTATGAAAGTTTTTTTCACCAGATAGTATAAACAAAAGTTGTTATGTTAGTATAAAGGCTAACTAGATTAATAACCTGTGCAGCGTATGAAATACTTGTGACGATAAATGAACGGGATGATGGAAGTTTAAGGATGGTTTGGTTCTTTTCGTTACATGATAGATCAAAACCAGGAAATCCACACTGAGGTGGCTGTCGGTCCACAATTTGAAAAGGGAACCGGACTTGAGGCCCAGCCAGGCTGCAGAAGGTCGGGCTGCAGACGTCTTTGCCGGATATGGATTCAAATAGTAAGAATATAATTATGACTAAGGTTTTTTTAGTCTCCATAGTGACATGGTTGTTGTATTTGATCACATTGTGTAAGTATAGAATCTGTGAATACTATACTGAGGTGGTGATTGGTTTCTTTGACTGATTTGTAATTTTCTTCTTTGTTTTTTCTCATTTGTTTGTTCTCATTTTACGCGCTTAATATTTGTCATTAGTCAAATATAATATATTATAGCTTTTTTTCTTCATTGTATATCAACTTTGATTTTTGTTTGAATTAATCAATGTATGTTTTTTTATGTTAATATGCCTATGATGATAACTTCATTTTCATTGTTGTTGGTCCCAATATGAGTAAACAGATTATAACGAAATTGCAATATATGAATAACTTGTCAATATGTTTTCCTGTCGAAATTTCTGTACATGTTCATCTATATATAGATATCTAAAAGGTGTCTCCAACAGACATGTTGGTTCTGTAAAATAACTGTAATAACTATAATAACTGCTATTCGGTTATTAAGTATGTAATATGCAACTTCGGTCCTTCAAGTTTCTTGTCTTGTGAAATGGAGCAGTAGATCGAGATTACTTGCTCACATTCTCCTCCTTAATCTTGATCGTTGCTTCATCCTAAGTCTTGAACTCCTAGCATTTGTCGCATAGTCACGAACTTGAGTCTTGGTAATGCTTTAATTAGAATATCTGCTCTTTGAAGTTCTCCACTTACGTGTTCTACTTTGATATGACCATTCTCTACGCATTCCCGAATGAAATGATAGCGAATGTCTATATGCTTGCTTCTTCCGTGAAATACTGGGTTCTTTACGAGTTGTATAGCTGATATATTGTCAACTCTGAGCGTTATCTTCTTTTCTTCTAATCCAGTTAATTCACTGAGTAATCGTTTTAGCCATAATGCTTGACATGCTGCTGCTGTAGCCGCCATGAATTCTGATTCACATGATGAGAGCGCTACTGTCGGTTGCTTCTGAGTACACCAAGTGATAGGTGACTCTCCAAAGTAAAATACGATTCCAGTATATTAACTCCATAACTACTGTCGCTGTATCCTGTAATCTTGCAGCCTCCGTCTTTTTTGTATATTACTCCATGGTCTTTCGTTCCTTTAATGTATCGGATTACTTGTTTTACTGCCTTCAGGTGATGATCCTTTGGGTCTTGCATAAATCTGCTGAGTAGTCCGACTGAGTAACTAAGATCTGGTCTTGTATGCAGTAAGTATCTGAGACTTCCAATTAAGCTTCGGAAATAAGTTGCGTCAACTGGGTTTCCATCTTCCGCCTTGACCAACTTAGTGCCGGGGTCCATTGGTGTCTTCGTATCATTACTGTCCGTCATGGTTGTTTCTTTCAAGATCTTGTTAATGTATCCAGTTTGCTTGATTGTAATCTCTCCTCCTGTCTGTGTAACTTCTATCCCAAGGTAATATGCTAGCAACCCTAAGTCGCTCATTTCAAATTTATCTTTCATCTGGGATTTGAACAAGTCTACTTCCTTCTTTGGAGTGCCTGTGATTATCAGATCATCTACGTATACTCCAACGATAAGTGTAGAAGTCTTGCTTCTCTTTGTATAGATCGCTTGTTCGAGATTACATTTCTTAAAGTCTAATGACTTTAATGTTTGGTCAAGCTTCACGTTCCATGCTCTCGGTGCTTGTCTTAAGCCATACAAAGCTTTAGTTAGCTTGTAGACTTTTCCTAGGTTTCCTTGCTGAATGAAACCTTCAGGTTGTGTGACATAGACTTCCTCCTTCAATTCTCCATGTAAGAATGCTGATTTTACATCCAAGTGGTGTACTTGCCATCCATTATATGCTGCTAGCGCTAATATCAATCGAACTGTCTCTATCCTAGCAACTGGTGCAAACACTTCATCGAAGTCTATTCCCTGTTCTTGTACATAACCTTTTGCTACTAATCTTGCTTTATACTTTATGATCCTTCCTTGTGCATCTCTTTTGGTTTTATAAACCCATTTGAGTCCTATTGCTTTCTGATTTTCGGGCAATGTGGTGAGGGTCCATGTGTTATTTTTGTTGATTGAATCTAATTCAATTTCCATGGCCTCAATCCACTTCTCATCTTTTGATGCTTCCTTGTAATTACGGGGTTCTTCTTCTGTAAAGAATAAGCTCGGCGCTTCTACTTCACGTGCAGTTTGGTAGATTTCCGTAATATCCTTTAAACCTTGTATAGGTCTATGATCAAATCTTGGATCTGAGCTCTCTAATGAACTTATAGTAGCTCTTTCTTCATCTGAGTTAGGGTTGAAAGTATATGATGGTGGTGTGATTGGTGAGGGTGGATCTGGTATCGGTTCTTGTTCTTGATACGTATTGTCAGTGTTTTCTATGTTGACTGGTGTAGGATTATCATAGTCAACTCCATCTATTACAAAGGTAGTCCAAAACGTATCTTCAGTATTCGTCTCCTCTTCATTATTATTCCAATCCCACGGTTTCGTTTCCATGAACTTTACATCCCTACTAACATGTTTCTTCTTTCCTACTGGATCATATAGCCTACATGCTTTTGATCCTTCTTCAACTCCTAAGTAAATCATTGGAATGCTTCTATCATCTAACTTCTTTAAGTGAGGTATCGTAACCTTAGCATAAGCTGTGCATCCAAATATTCTTAGGTATTCTAAGTTCGGTTTTCTGTTGTAGAGGGCTTCATATGGTGTTTTGTCTTTCAGGGCTTTCGTCGGTACCCTGTTGAGT
>BPTQ01000004.1:8523739-8781235 GCA_019973895.1 Chrysanthemum seticuspe | reverse complement strand
CACGCTAATACTTGGTCTCGGATTAAAACCCCGAAGGAGCTAACGGTGTACTATTATCTTATTTCAGCCTAAGAGACAAAGGTGCATCCTCAAGACCTCTGAAGGATCAGGGCCGAAGAGCATCTGCGAAAAATTTGCTCAAACACATGTCTCAATATTTAGTCGACTTGAAAAGAGATGAGAACCGACTTTTAGGTGTAAAAAAAAGTGAAGAAAAGATTGAAGGTTGGTTATTATCTCAAAAAGACAAATCCCAAACATCAATACTTTAGAAAAACAAAACTAATAATATCCATCAAACTTTATTTGTTTTTTGTTGATATCAACAAAAACCTATTTTTTTTTCCTTCAAAATCCACGTCGGTGACAAATGTACATGCCACGTTATAAATTTGTACCATTATGATTCACGTTACAAATGTACATGCCACGTTATAAAGTCAAGGAATCGTCAATTTGAATACCCCTTATCTCATTTTCTTTTTATTCTGGTAATGGAAAGCTTGCATCTTTTGTTCAAAAATATTTTGAATGTAGGTTTGTTTAAGGGTATTCAAATTGACGATTCCTTGACTTTGTCACATTTTTTCTATGTTGATGATGTTGTGTCCATTGGCAAATGGGATAAGCGGAATTTTAGTACCATCGTTAACGTCCTTAAATGCTTCTCCTTGGCATCGGGGCTCAAGATTAATCTTCATAAGAGTAAACTTATGGGTATTGGTATTCCTCAAGGTGATGTAACCATGGCAGCCAATTGCATCGATTGTAATAATCTAACATCTCTTTTTAACTATCTAGGTGTTAAGGTGGGCGGTATCACATCTAGAAGTAGTTTTTGGAAGGAGGTTATTGATAAAATCTCCTCTCGCTTATCTAAATGGAAGCTCAAAATCCTTTTCATTGGTGGTCGTCTTACTTTGATCAAGTCGGTCTTAAGTTCCATGCCTTTATACTATATATCTCTCTATAAAGTCCTCATAGGTGTTCTTAATAGATTGGAATCTACACGTAGGAATTTTTTCAATGGAGTTGAAAATAAGGAGTGGAAAGTTTCCATGATTGGCCGGAAGAAAGTCTTGGCTGCTAAGAATAAGGAGAGCTCGAAATTTCTAGTTTTTTTTTTCTCTAAACCGTGCGCTCTTGTTCAAATGGATATGGCGATTCATCTCTCATGATTCATGTCTCTGGTCTCACTTTATTAAGGCTATTTTTGGTAATCATAGGGCTCTTGATATTCCAGGAACTGTAACTTGGCGATCTCCTTGGATTGATATCATTAGAGAATTTGATTCTTTGTCTCGAAAAGTTTTTGATCTCCATTCTCATGCGAAACAAATGTGGGTAATGGTGCGCATACTTCATTCTAGGATGACGTTTGGCTTACCGAAGTTCCTTTGAAGCTCATTTACCCAAGGTTTTTTGCTTTGGAATGCTATAAACATGTAACTGTAGAAGGTAAATTTAGTGATTCCTCCCGGTGTGCTTCCTTTAGAAGAGCTCCTCGTGAAGGTATAGAGGAAGAACAACTACATCTTCTCACTGAGAAAGTTGCTTCTGTTATTCTCTAAAGTAAAAAACGACAGGTAGGTTTGAACACTTGAGTCCTCGGGTATTTTCTCGGCTAAGTCGGCTCGCTATTATAGTGATGACATCTTATTGCCTACGGTGGGTCCTCCCACTAAATGGGTAAATGTTGTTCCTATAAAGATCAACATTTTTGCTTGGCGAGTGTCCTTGGATAGTTACCTACGAGTAGGGGTGTCATTCGGGCCGACCCGACCCGACCCGAACCCGACCAGAGTCAATTCGGGTCGGGTCAATCGGGTTCAAAATTATATTCGGGTCAATCGGGTCAACCCGAATTGACCCGAGTTTTAAACAAGGTCGGGTTCGGGTATGTTTTTTTAGCCTTGACCCGACCCGAACCCGACCCGAACCCGATTGACCCGGTTCAACAACACTTTTACAATGTAAAATACTCGGGTTGACCCCAAACCCGAATTGACCCGACCCGATTGACCCGACCCGAGTTGACCCGAACCCGAATTGACCCGACCCGATTTGACCCGAGTTCTAAATAAGGTCGGGTTCGGGTATGTTTTTTTATGGCTTGACCCGACTTGACCCGAACCCGACCGGGTCAACCCGAATAACACCCCTACCTACGAGGTTAAATTTGTCTCTCCGTGAGATAGATATTCCTTGTATACTTTCTCCTATTTGTAGCATAGTTGGGGAGTCAAGCTCTCATCTCCTCTTTGATTGTCAACTGGCCCGCTTCCTTTTGCTAAAATTCGCTCGTTGATGGGAGCTTGAGATTCAAGATTTGCATTCTTACACAGATTGGCTCATTTTGGTTCATCAATCTTTGTTTTTCTATAAGGCTTAAAGACATTTTGAAAGGCATCTTTTACGTCATGTGGTGGGCTATTTGAAAATTTCGGAGTGAGCTTGTGTTTGGAAGTTCTCACCCTCGCTTAGAGTTTCTTTTTGATGAGATAGTTTTATTTTCTTATAATTGGTGTTCTAGCAAATGTAATCGTAAATTTGATTGGCTCACTTGGATGAAATGTCCTAGTGCCATAATTCTGTAATTGTTCTAGCTCATTGCTAGTTTTTTTATATAATATCGTTCAATTTTTTTTACTTTTTTTTTACAGACGAACAATGTCGATAAGTTTATTTTTTATGAGTTTGTATACGAACTATATATTATATATGCCCAAGAAATGGTATGTAGTGAACCAACGATAACCATGCATCTCGAGAAAGTGATACACATGCACATATTAGTCGATGAAACAAGTATACAATGTATTGGTGAAAGTGACAATGTGACATAACCACGAGTATATCATTTTCAAGCAATCAAACAAGTAAATGTTGCCCAATGTCTTTGTGATACCGCATTTAGAATAAATTTGGTTTATTTTAAAATCCACAAAAGAAATATAACACTATAGTATACAATGTGTTGTTCCAATCCATTTCATTTTTTGGGAATATATTGTAATCTAATTAGTTTAATTAGATATATAGTAAACTGAAAAAGTCGTCTATATGGTTTGTCCATACTGTAAGTGCAGTTTTTGTCTTTTCGAAAATGCAATTACCGTCCGTCCTATGAGAGAAACTTTGGACTACAAATTTTGTCATGACCAATGTTAAATGATCAAATTTTGTCTAGTGATACATTGATCATCTTACATTAACTTTACTAAGTCAACGTTTAGTGACTCTTTTAGCAAATCATAATGTAACAACAAATTCATAGTAGTGAAGGTTTACATATAAAATACTCAATATCTCTTATGCTTCTTATATTCAATAATAAAAAGATATCTGCGTGATGCAGCAACGGAAAAAATTTAATTAAACTTATCGACAAGCAATGCTAAATAGTTTTTAATTGTTCAAAAATCACAGGTTTTAGCCGAAATTTTGAATTATAAGTAGTTAAAACTATTTTAGATGGTGATTTTGTTTTAGAAACATTTCAAATTAAACGTAATGTGATGGCATCGTGCTCACGTAGTGCATCAACATCCACACATATCACAGAACTAGTAGTACTTAACATCAAACGCATAACATAATATGTCATACTTAAACACAAATTTATTCCGCAACACATTTACTCACAGTAAAATAATAATAGAAAATAAATTTGAACGTTGCAGATAAAGAGACATGCGATGAATGATGATGTATTACTTTGGCCCGTCTTTGTATTAAAAAAATAATCCAGAAATTATTCTATTTACCCGAACACCAATTTTTTAAACAAAAGATGCCATAAATAGTAATACGTAAAAGCATTCATGCATTTAATATGTCGTATGAAATGATATATCATGGGTACTAATAGTGTCTAGTGTACATCATATAGATACCTATATTTACATACCTATGTATATAGGTCATGCATGTCTAGTGTACATCATATAGATACCAATATTCACATACCTATGTATATAGGTCATGCATGTCTGATTAGACTATAAAATACCTCATTATAAAAACCTAACAAATGAATTAAGACCCGTTTTGGTTTGTAGATAGGTATAGGATTAGGCTTTAGATTTAAATTAGGATTTGAATTTTTATTTGATTTTAGAGTTTAATTTAAATAAATAGAGAGAAAAATATAATATAATAATATATTTTATATGTAATATATAAGTATAATTTTTAAATTTAAAAATATTATTATTGTAAAAGTAAAAATAAAATTATATATAAATGGTTGATATTAAAGATGATCCCACTTAAAATGGTAAATATAATAAAAGTAAAGAAGAAGGGTGGGGATTGCACAAAGACAAATATTTAGTAACCATCCCCATTTGTGGGTCTCACAAAAACATATCAAACATCAATTTTGGTCACGGTTCCCAAATCCTAATCCTTTCACCTCAAACCAAACGGGCCCTTAGAGTATATTTCGGTATTTGATTCCCATTATACCTCGATCACCCAAATACGTACAGTCTGGTCTGATCTATCAAATTTAGTTTGATTTCTCGATTTGATCCGGTCTGTGATCAATTATGTTCAGCTTTAAATATCAATATACCACCATCAAGCTCCTTTAAAACATGAGTAATGCATCAAGTAATAAAAAACTTGACGCATTTAATACGATTAAATTGTGATAGTAAAAAGTTTTTGTAAAAACTTAGATGGTTTTTGTTAGAGCAAGTCCAACGGTAACGCAATAACGCCGTTACATGCTGAAATAACGCCATTTTTTGCGTTATACCTTTCGAACCTGCGCGTTATTGCGCCGTTAGTCCCTTGGCATTAAAGGGATAACGCGCGTTAAAAAAAAATCATTTCACCTCCCTAAACCATTTCAAATAAATTTTCACTTACACCCCCTCAACCTATTCAAATTCAAATTTAAATTATACTGGTTAATTCTGAGCGAGATAAATTCAAATTCAAATTTAAAATTTAAAAATCAAATATGAGCGGGATTTATTCAAACTCAAAATCAACTATGCCTATATATACAACTCTGCCAGAGTTGTTTAGAACACACAAGTTACACACACAACTCACACACACAAAAAATGTCTCGCAAATATTTTTCTCAGCAATTCCCAAGTTCAGAAAAGTTGCCGGAAACCAGCTTTCCAACTCCAAATCAGTTGCCGGAAACCAGCTTTCCAACTCTACCAGAGTTTGAAGTTTACTCAACACCACCGGAAAATGTCTTTCCGGTGGGTTTTGAAAACATCTCATACCTCCCAATTGTTCCAACTCCACTTGTGAACAGTCCACAGGTAGATCTTCAAAACCACCCCAGCGGGTTAAGTGAGGCTTCCCTTCGGCAACTAAAACAAGATGAAGAAAACGGTAGGGAGATTATGGAAGAGCAGGCACGCGAAGAAGCTGCTCTAGGGATAACAATAACAATGATATAAATATGCGCAACGGATATAAAGAACATCATTGCTATTATTGAAGGTTCTTCTCTATCATAACAACTCTACCAAACACTATAATAATAGATACTAATCTAGGCGTTTACAAGAGAACATACGCCTAAGAACACGCACACACTATTTGGTGTTCACATCTTGACACACCTAAAACTTAATTCCCTGCCTCTCTTTATAAACTAGAGAGTCTAGGGTTACAAATGACTACTTGATACTAAGTAATAAATACTTCTTTAACAAGTAGGTCCCTTGTCTTTCTTTGTCTTCTTAAGTCCTTCTTCTTTCACATGTTTTGTCTTATCAACTCAAATATAATTTCCAGCAATCTTTCTCTAGTTGATAATGACAAAACCAATAAGCACAAACGTCCCTGAAGTTAATATAATTCTTAAAAATAATATTATATTTAAAAACTCTGATAATTTATGTCCTCCAAGTAGTTTTTTTAACATAAATAAGTTTAAACTTGTAGTTAGTTCGTCTGCCAAAGATATTATGGAAACACCCTCTAATATAAGCGTAAAATATTGTGTGTTTTTTTTTCATGATATGAGCATATTTGTCTTAGGTAATGCTCTTTATATAAATTTGTGGTCGGAAATGATATCAAGTGCATGATCATAGCAAAGTAAAAATATATGCACTATTATGTGATGCCTAAAGTCGATAGATACGACGATGAATGAAAGACAATCAATAGTCGTGATTGTGTGACCAATCTAAAAGCAGTTGAATTTGTGTGTAAGGTACCAAAAGTCTATTTACTTTCAGATTTATTTCTAAAACAGGGTAATATATGTTTACATTCTATTTCTCTTATATTTAGCTCTTGCGTGTATGGTTATGTTGTTGTTGTATGAAGTGATTTATCATGGCTACTATTAGGTGGTGTTTGTTTTTTAAGAGGCTCTGAATCTGAATCTCACATCTGAATCTGAATCTGAGGCGTAAATGTCTGAATCTGATCGCATCTGAACGGGAAAAAAACTTATGTTTGAACAACACATTTGCTTGCTCGTACTAATTTTTTTTTGTGTCAGCAAGAGGCATTCAGACACCCCTCTCAAGTCTAGACCATTAAGATCTTACTGTCTCTGAACGCGTCTGAACGGGAAGGAAAAAAACAAACGATCTGAACGACCAAAATATCTTACCGCGTCTGAACGGTTCAGATTAAGAGGCTGTTAAGAGCCTCTTTATGAAAAACAAACACCATCTTCTTAGAAGATCGACTACTAGTGTGACCTGTGATATATTTATTTCTCTCAATGATGTATTGCAGATGTGAGACCTTATCGTGTGTGAGGCAATTAGTAGGATATGACTTTCAATTCTTTTTATAGGTACCGACTAAACAAGAAGTATGATATGACCTTTTTTGTACGCAAACAAAAATAATAAATGGTTACCAAACAAAAAATATATATAGCACCAATGGGCTGCACTCAAAATTCTCATGGTAGATAAATACTACAGCCATGGCCAAGCAATACACAAACAAGGAAGCACATCGTCGGTAACGCTACGAAGAGAAGTAGTTCATTTGCGCGACAAAATTGTCTCATCAAGGTTATAGCGGGTATTTTGTGGTGTAAATGAAAATATTACTGTAATTAATTTTGTAATGAATTTGGTAAATATGTTAGATTTGGTGTTTATATCAAATACATATGACATTATGGTTTTGGTTGGTTAAATATGTCATTTTCAGGATTAAAAATTATTCATAAGGTGACTGAAACAAGCACGGAATATATACAACATTTATCTAATTACTTCATGTATAAAACATGCATGCATATTTTGTCTTAAGTACAACTTGTTATGAAAAGTTGTTGATAATAAATGAAGGTACGTAATTAAGCAAGTAAAACATGTTACAGTATAAGGAATAAGAATGAGACATGCAGCAGGGGACTATTTGGATGCAAATTAAAATATAATAATAGTAGTGAGATCGAAAGTATGGTTGACGAGACCGGTGGGTGATATGTTATTTTATGAAACAAAACAATTAACACTGCAATACAGAAACCCTAATATTCGGTCGGTGTGTCCTTTAGAAGTCGACGTTACCTGTAAAGGTAACAACATATATACTCGGGACAACTCTTACTGATGTAAGAACTTGATTGGTCCGGCCACAATCAATTATTTGTGGCCTTTTTATTTTTATCGGGATTGTTAATGTCAACGGGGTTGAGGAATAATGATTCGTATGGAGGTTGATACTCACACCATTTTTTTTTATACTTACACCACACTTACATGACAGTAATGCACAATTGTGGTGTAGGTATAAAAAATATGGTGTGAGTATCAACACCCGATTCATATACATAATCACAATAATATGAAAATCAGGGCTCAATTATAAGTTTGTAGCTTGCAATTTGTTGAAGTTTGAACAATGAGAGTCTAAAGTCAACACAATATTTTAGTGCATAGTCATTTCAAATGAAGAAAATCAGTCTCATAGTCATTTCATATGAAGAAAAGCAATGAGAAATGACATGCATGTTAATGTTTGCTAGTGTGACCTATGTAAAAGCAGTTGAATGGATGCGTTGAAATTCAGTGTAAGGTACCGAAAAAGTTGTTCCCACTGAAGTACATAATATTTACCAAACGTCAAAACGAAAGTCAAATTCATAAGATTAAGTCAACTCTCGAGTTTACATGTAAACTTAGTTAATGTCATCTAATAGCAACAAATTTTCTCAAATATTCACATATTAGTTATGAATCTAATAAAATACTACAGTATTCATCAACTTTTAAATTTTAGCTCGATATCATACTTTTGCTTATGTGACATGACCAACAACTGGCTACACCGGTTAAATTACATATGTAGATTTTATTTATTTATTTTCTAAGTTAATTATGTGAAGTTAGCTGTTTCAAAATACCTATCAAACTTTGTCAAATGTTTCAAAATACCTATCAAACTTTGTCAGATGTTCCCTTATCAGACATGAATCCAATTTGATGTGAATCATAACGGTACAAATTTATAACGTGGCATATACATTTATCGCCAACGTGGATTTTAAAAGTAATAATAGGTTTTTATTGATCTCAACAAAAAAACAAATAAAGTTTGAAGAGTATTTTAATATTTTGTTAAATTCATAATTAATATGTGAACATCTGATAAAGTTCATTATTATTAAATGTCATTAAGGTTATAACCTTCTGTAGCCAATTCTTGGTTTGTCTCATTCTTATGTTTTTTTTTAACGGCGGAAATTTTATTAAGCTAGCAAGGAGCTAGGACAAAACAAACAATTACATAATGGAAGTACACAGAGTCGGGTTTTGAAGCCAACCAACCCAACTCAAACGTTTAGAGCGACATCTACTATTAACCCATAAAAAAGACGTCATAACAAGATTATTAAAAAATAAACTCTTTCTCGGAGGCATCCTTCCAAACACACATAAGTTCCGATAGCACCATACATGCCACCATAACGATATAAATGACGCTTCCAAGAATTGCTTCTGAATATTGCTTCTGAATATTGCTTCCGAGAATTGCTTCCAAGAATCGCTTCCAAGAATTGTCTCATCCTAATGTGAAAAGTCATTACGAATATATCTTTAAATCTATATCTAAAAAGAGGACACATGGCTTTTTTTTTACAATGACATGTATTTGTTTTTATATTTCTTTTATATATTAATTTTACTTCTCAATGCATGCTTTGTTTCAAAATATGAGTAACAAAATCTATTTGTTCCCCCTCTTAGAAGTTGCCGACCGGACAGATTAATGTCAAGTATTCATTGAACCTATTTAATGTTTATATCTTATGGCCTCTTCTTAATCAAATGCCACTTATTGCTTAAGGGTGCGTTTGGTATCCCACTATAGGAATGACACTATAACTATGAAAGTGATTAAAAGTGTTTGTTTAAGATGAGGGAGCCCACCAATGTTGTTGCTTTCTATGATATCAGAGGTGAACATCTGACAAAGATTAAGTCCAAGTGGAGGCGTCTTGTAAGTCCATTAGAATCCCGGACAATGTTGTTGCTTTCTATGATATCAGAGGTAAGGCGTTGATTGGTAGAGCTAGAGACGTGAAGACGCTTACGTGTATGAAGAAGTTGTTAGCCGAGAATACGAATGAAGGGTTAGACATTGTGTACGCTGGAGGGCTCTCCCTATTGCTGAATTTCCACAACAAAACAGATGCGATGGACCTTATGTCGAAGAAGGATGTCTGGAATAAATGGTTTTCAGTGCTTGATTGCTGGGTTGGTCAACCGTTGGCCTTTGAACGGGTGGCTTGGCTCAAAATTCATGGGGTGCCTATTAATCTTGCAACCAACGAAGTATTTGACGATATCGCTAGCCAGTTAGGGAAGGTCGTTCATCCGTCACAACTTAGTCTTGAGGATGGTGACATCTCTGTTGGTTTAGTGGGGATCCTTGTTGGTGATGGTAAGAAAATCAACGATTCAGTGAATCTCAGATGGACTAACAAGACTTTCAAAGCTTGGATATCGGAAGTTGAAGGGAACTGGGAACCATAGTGCATCGGTTCGGTGGGCAAAAGCGATGTGGAAGTGGCTGCTGCATCTGATGAATGTCACGGTGATAACTCACCGGAAAGAGTTTAGGTTTCAAAGCCGAAAGATGATAAGGTGGATAACGAAGAGATGGAAGACACTTTGGAGGAAGGAGAGCTGCATGAACCTATGCATGGGGAGGTGGGAGATAATAATAATTTGCATGGGAATTGTAATGGTTTGTTTAATGAGTATGTGGGCGGTTTTTCGGGTAATAAATTGGAAGCCGAAAAGATTTTTAATACCTCCCAAGTATTTAAGTCCTCAAGTGCCAATGGGCTTAAGCCCAAAAGAAGGCCCAAGATTTCTAGTAGGAAAAGGAATCAAAGAGTCCAGGCCTCTTCCTCTAGCCCGGTGGAGATTAACCGGCCCAAGAAAAAAAGTAGACAAGAAGAGAATGACCCATTTGACTTAGATAGATTCATCGGTATTATCCACAATGAAGGGCTGGAAGTAGGAGAAAAGGAAAACCAGTCGGTTGATCTTGAGGGTCACCATGAAGAGGATGTTTTCATCGATCTTAATAAAGAGGTGCTGGCCCCTGAGTGTTTGGTGGTTAAGGACTATAACAAGGGCGGTGGAGAAGAGGCAACGGAGAAAGGAGTTATAGATGATGTTGTCTTGGATAAGGAAGTGGATGAAACGGTTAGAATTGGCTCTATCCTGGGTGTTGATTTGGCTAACCATGATGGTTTGGTAAGGTCCTCCATTATGAACGAAGGTAACAATGCATTGAAAGTATGAATCTTCTTTCAATTAATGTTAGAGGGCTTGGGGGTTTGGAAAGGTTCCTTGGCTTAAAAAATTGAAGAGAGAAAATGGGGTTGACTTCTTGGCTATTCAAGAAACCAAAGCAGAAGACTTGTCGAATTTTGATGGGAAAAGTATTTGGGGTAATAAAAATTATGGCTTGGAGTTTGTGGGTTCCGTTGGTCAGTCTGGGGGCCTATTGAGTATGTGGGATAAGAGTCGGTTTTCGGTGTGCTCCTCACATAAGGCTCGTAATTTTCTTCTTCTGACGGGGCGCTTGAAGGGCAACAATGAAGTCATCAACATTATTAACGTTTACGCCCCTCAAAGTGTCCCGGCTAAGCAAGCTTTGTGGAACTCCATAGAATCAGTGGTGTTATCCATGGAGGGCATGTGGGTTGTTTTGGGGGATTTTAATGTCGTCCGGTTCCCGGAGGAAAGACGTGGGTCGGTTTTCAAAAGCTCATGTGCTATGAATTTCAACTCATTTATCCATAATGCTGGATTGATGGAGTGCTCTATGAAAGGTAAGAAGTTCACTTGTACTCGGGAATTGGGGAGGATATTGAGTAAGATCGATAGAGTGTTGATTTGCAATAGCTTTTTTTCGAAGTGGCCGGATGCTTGTTTAAGAGCTTTGTCAGGTCCTCACTCCGATCACTGCCCAATTTTATTGACCACGGTCTCTAAAAACTTTGGACCGAAACCGTTTAGAGTTTTAAACTCTTGGTTGTCGAAAGACGGGTTTGATGAAGCGGTGTGTGTGGCGGCTAAGGTTTGTTGGTATTGTTGCTCCCTCGGATGTCATCTTACAGAAGAAGTTTGGGCAAATTAGGGATAGTATAATAAGATGGAAGGAGCAAATGTTGATAGCGGATAGTGCTAACGAGGAAGAAGCTAGAGCTGAGATAGCTAAATTGGAGGTTGAGATGGAAATTAGGGGTCTTTCGGAGGAAGAGGAGTGGATTTACGCTGAAAGCAAAAGGGTGTTAAAGGAGCTGGAAGTTAGCAAACAGGAGGATATAAAGCAAAGGTCACGGGTTAGATGGGCGTTAGAAGAGGACGAAAATTCCAGATATTTCCATGGCATTGTGAACTGTAGGAAGGCGAGTAATGGGATCCCCGGATTGTTGATTCAAGGGAGGTGGGTTAACAAACCTGCTTTGATAAAAAAGGAGGTCCTTGGCTTCTTCAGGAATAGATTTTTGGAGGAATGTCCGGTTCGCCCGAAGCTTCACTGTCAGAATATTAAAAGTTTACCGGAGGAAGACATGGTTATATTAACAGAGAGGTTAACGGTCTCAGAAATCAAAGCCGCGGTCTTTGGCTGTGGGGAGGATAGGGCCCCGGGACCTGATGGGTTTAATATTAAGTTTGTTAAGCGGTTTTGGAATTTATTTGAAAAGGACTTTGTGGATATTATGGAGTCTTTTTTCAGTAATGGAGAAATAAGCAAGGGGTGTGGTTCGTCTTTCATAACTTTGATTCCTAAAGGTCGTGACTCGGTTAAACTCAACGCTTTCAGACCTATTAGTCTGGTTGGTATCATCAGCAAGACTATTTCCAAGGTCCTATCTAACCGTTTTAAGAGCGTTTTGGGGAAGGTGGTTTCCAATTCTCAATCGGCGTTTTTAAGAGACAAATTTATTCTCGATGCGCCTTTGATCATCAATGAAGTCATAATGTGGTGCAAAAGGAGCAATAAGCAAACTTTTATCCTTCAAATTGATTTCGAGAAAGCCTTTGACAACGTCAACTGGAATTTGTCATAGACATTTTGGATCAGATGGAATTTCCTCAGGTGTGGTGCTTATGGATTAGAGGTATCCTTAGGTCGGCTAGATCGTCGGTGTTGGTCAATGGATACCCCACGTTTGAGTTCCAGTTTGGGAAAGGGATGCGCCAGGGAGATCCGCTATCTCCGTTTCTCTTCCTTATTGTGATGGAAGCCTTATAGGCTCAAGAGGAAGGTTTGATTCACGGAATCAGCACGCCTAATGGGGGTCCTATAATCTCACACCTGCTCTTCGCGGATGATGCTATCATCATTGGTGAATGGTCGGCGCCTTGTCTTGATAATGTGGTTAGAATCTTGAGATGCTTTTATTTATGTTCCGGGTTAAAAATCAACCTTGCCAAGTCGAGTCTTCACGGTATTGGGGTGAGTGAAGAGGAAAATGTGAACCAGGTATGTGTTTTTATCACATTCTAATTGTTCATGCTAATGACTTAAGTGTTTTACAAGAGAATCAGTTCAACTCATATGTTTTTGGGGGTTGTTTGTCTAAGCTTATTTGACGGGCTTATTGGAAGTTTGATAAGCTCATTTGGGTTGGCTCATGAGATTGTCCAATTGAGCTTAGCCATCAAATATGCTTAGACAAACGCACCCTAACTCAAATTTTTGCTGAAGTTGGTTAATAACTTTTCTGCTGAGGTTTGATATTCGTTTTTGTTGACTTTTTTTTTGTCAAAAAAATGTTTCTCTTGCGATGAGGTGTTTGGAAAGTTGAGACCGAGGAACAATTTATTTTTTGATCATTTTGTAACGCACTCATTTGTGTGGGTCAATAGCAGATGTATATCCAAAAACTTTAGCTGGGTTGGTTGGCTTAAAAACCCATCTCTTCTTACTTCCGCGATGTAATTTTTTTTTTTTTGTGTTTTTCTAGCTTCTTTTGTTTTAATAAAATCTTTGTCGTTAAAAAAATATCAAAAAAAAGAAAGAAAGAAAAAAATCCTTTCTGGTATCTCCAAAACATGTAGTTAAACTATGAATGTCTTTTAGATAATTGTTTGTAAGAAACTAAATTATCTTATGACAAATGACAATTGTTTGTAAGAAACTATTATAATCATTTATGGTGATCACGTAATGAAAAACATGTAGAGGTGGCAAAACGGGCGGGCCGGGCGGGCACGGGCACGGGCTAAAACGGGCACGGGCTAGAATGGGCACGGGCTTGAACGGGCACAGGCTAAACGGGCACTGGCCAAACGGGCACATGTTATACAAATCGCTTAATAAAAGACCTAAAACGACTAAATAAATTCCTTAAACATAATATCTTATTTATATTAACAAAAATAAATATATTATATAAAAAAAATCTTTAAAACGATCGTTAATGTTCAACAATTGAGAGAAAAAAAAAGTGTCCGTTTGTGCCCATTTAAATTTCAATGGGCTATATGTGCCCATTTCAAAAAAAGAAGGGGGCTAAATGTGCCAAAATCTTTTAAAAATGTGCCCATTTAGCCCATCTTTTTGCTTCTGGGCACATTTTGCCACCTCTAAAAAACATGTTAACTACAACTGTTTTGGGTAGTTATTATCAAAAATAATAATAATAATAAAAAAGATAAAAAAATAAAAAAACCTAAGTATCTCAAAATTCACTATAATTACATGATTTAAATTTATAACCATATAGCTATGAACTCACAATATATATAAAAATAAAAAAAACCTAAGTATCTCAAAATTCACTATAATTACATGATTTAAATTTATAACCATATAGCTATGAACTCACAATATATATAAAAATAAAAAAAACCTAAGTATCTCAAAATTCACTATAATTACATGATTTAAATTTATAACCATATAGCTATGAACTCACAATATATAACACCATTGGATTACAATTGAAAAAACTAAATAGGTCTAGAAATGAATCATATCATACTTATCATATATGTGACACAATTAAGTTAAGGAGAAATTTAAGTAGCACATTATTGTCTTTTTTCTTAATGTATACCATTATATAGAGTTAGGATCAAATAAGAAGAATAATTAAAATAAGAAGGATAAGAAGTAACCACAACCACACATTCTAGATGCACCTACAAAAATGGATGCATCTTCATTCAAATTTTCCCTCCCAAATTAAAATGTGTGGTTAGAATTACTTCTTACCATTTTCATTTTAATTATTCTTCTTATTGGATCCCTTCCCTACCATTATATATCATTGATAAAAGTAGTGAAACACTACATATTTATGGCATTACTATCACGAAGATTGTCTTTCGTCATCCATTTTTTGCTTTAGGTGCATGCATGAGAAGAAAAAACCAATTATTATGCGCACGAAAATTTTCCATTACTCATATATGGTTAAAAATGTTGAATTTGTTGGCTGTCATCCATCCTTAACTAATTATAAAACATAGGATACCCATGCAAATCCAACACAGATAAAGAGATGATAAATTTTTTGACCAAACTTATTTGTAAAAATCTTATGTGTTCATGATGGTTATTAACTTAGTGTTTTGGACTTTGGTTATACATTAGCAACAATTTTTCTTCATTGTCTCGTTTTAATACGTCAACTTTGAAAAAATTATGTAAATGTAACGAACTTTCATAAAGTGTTTCAATGCACATTTTCATGACGTGTCACGTTATAAATATTGCAACGTGTCAGACTTTCAGATATGACACGTTATCAAAATGTTCATTGTTATTTAATGACCAAAGCCCATACCTTAACGGTGGATATTGGTACCTTTTTAATAAAAAATATTATGAGTAATTTCTTAGTTGTTATTTTGCAAGTTATTAAACAAATGTGTTTTTTCTTTATACGTTAGTATAGAGTTAAAATAAAGTGTGACCATTAGTATAAGGTGGTGATTTGCACACTCTTAAAAATGATTGACACACTCAAATTAGTTGTGTTTGGACATTTATACCCTTACAAAGGTGAAAATGTAAGTGTAACTATAAGGGTATAACTGTTAATTAGTTGTGTTTGGACATTTATACCCATAGAAAGGTGAAAATGTAAGTGTAACTATGAGGGTATAACTGTTCAAACACAACTAATTTGAAAGTCCCAATCATTTTTAAGAGTGTACAATCTCCGATTAGTATATCAAATTTACATTTTATAAGTACAACACCAAAGCACCAGTGGTCTTAGTGGTAAAAAAAAAGTACCCTGCCACGTTACAGACTCGGGTAAAAGAATTTACTTTTTAACTTAACCTTTCTCGTTTCACCACAGTCAGACACTACTAACTTACATTTCAGTGACTTTGTCCCTGTATAGACAAACTTATTATCAACTGATAAAGAGATCCAAGTAATATTTCTGTATGTTCGGAATCCTACCATTCATGTCGAAAAAACCTTTTATCTAACTATTTACGAATCCTGTTCATAGTTTAGACAGCTAGAGACAAGGCCAACTACAATCAACATGATCAGATTGGTATGGTTGTCGACGCTGTTGGTAGTCAAAATCATTACCCGGTGTGATCATTACATACACACACTGAATGGCCCAACCTATCCGCTAACAACAAAATCCTTAACTAAAAAATATAAGGAAACACGTTAGCTGCACTATGAAAAAAGTCGATAAACAAAAAATGTACCTTTCATGTATAGGACCACAAGTAAATAAAACCAATAGAGTGCAAACCTGACTTTGCGTACAACTATACATCATTACGACACACCATATATACACAATAGCAACTCAGAACAACGAATGAAACAGAAGAGTAACCTATTCCCGAATCCAAAAAGTTTGAGTCAATTCGACTCAGTAGCACATTTGACCTGGTGCATATGTGTTTACCAGCATTTATCCTGCCACGCAACAAAAGTATATGCAATTTTCATATTCATTTGTATATAGTGAAAGATATTTAGACCACACGTAGGGAGTATAGACGACAAACCTCTGTTAATCTTAAGCCGTTTATTCCATCTTCTATCCCCATTTCTGTAATCATATCATCATCCTCAATCTCTGCATTAAGGAATGTGAGGGCCTTTTGCAACTTTCTTGGAGAGAAAACTTCGACCTCTATCATATATGTTGCATTCACGGGCCTATGGTCCGATAGCCTAAATTCAGCCCTTCTGTAGCTCAGCTGCCTTATTCCTTTCCCAAATGAAAGTATGCGGTCACACCTGCAACAAAAACGTTAGACCAATTTTGGTAAGATCATGTGATAGTCAAACAATATTTATTAGATTACAGTAGCTTTGAGTACATACCATGCCGGAGTTCGTCTCCCAACTTTAGGATCCTCACCATAGTATTTTCCCGAATTTTGCTCGTATTTATAAGTTGGGGCAAAATCTAATACGCCTTCTGACCATCCATCAAATGCACGACCTTTTCTTAGCTCCCGGATAAGCTGCAAGATGTCAATAGAAGTGCTTAGTAACCAGTAACTTCAAATGGGTTAATAACGTTTATTTTGTACCTAAAACCAGTTAAACCTCAAATTTTAACAGCATAAAAATTTCATGACATCACGTCCCACATTGGTTGTGAGTTGACGTTGTGAGTCACTTACAAGTCCTTAGTCGAGTGCTAAAATTTTCTCAGCGTGGTTTTAACTTTGGAGCTTAATGTAAAATTATTCAATTCATAATTGCTTGAAATTGTAACTCATTTGTTTGAACAAAAAACATCATTGGATAGTAGAGATAAAATAACATCCAAGGAAATGATGAAAGATTTAAGCAGTAATATCAACTTACTTGATCAACCTCTAACAATCTGGACCAGTCATTTTTGGAAATCAAGTCCCGTGTCTTCTCATACGACAAATTGAGACGATAATTCAAATCACCCAACCAGATTATTCGGCTGGAAACACACAGAAATTTATCTGTAAGATGAGCTTCAAACAACCAAAAAAAAAAAAAAAATAGAAGTTTGACATATACCAACAATTGGAAGACGAGATATCGCATACTTACTCATGGTTCTCTATCCTCTTGGAGCTTGAAACTGTGTTGAAACGTGTTCTTTTATGTATTTCATGAACATCTGCATTTCTTTTAATAGCATCCGTTTCCTTTTCACCAGAAGTTAAGTGAGTGCAGATGAAACAGAAGAGTGTTTGGTATACCGACATGCTCACTGATATAGACCCCTGAAAGAGTGAAGATTAACGATTAACGTAAATAAAAAGGAAACAAGATACATACAAAGACACTCAAGGGTTCACTTAACACACCTTGTTACCAATGTAGCCCATTACACCAACGCCAACAGCTGAGACATGCACGTTTTGAATATGCTTCCTCAGGCGTCTACGCACCCATACAGTGATAAATATACCAACCATTTGCTTGCTTACGATTCTCACATATGGTGGTCTTCTTTTTCGGTACATGGTGGAATCAAGGTCCCCAAGAAAAACATCCTCTGGCATGATTCGATTGTCAACATTTACATATGACCTAAAAGAAGCATACGTCCTAAAAGATTTAGAAGTTTTGAACGATTTAACAGTTTTCAACGGGTTTGGCCTCTCTGATACACACTGAGCCAGCAAATCCAACGGTGGCTCTGGCCAGGACAAACCCACCCTTTCAGTCCCGCTAAGTATTCGGGTCAACATTCTACCGTTGACAGGAGGTGACGGTTTTACAATTTCTTCTGAATCTTCAACTGAAAAGCAATTTACCCTGTCAAGTGTCTTTTGAGACGAAAACCGTTTCTCTGAGTCCCCTGCAGGTTCCATACTTGCGAGTGTGTTCAAATTACCATTTAGCGCTTTTGGACCCTCCATGAGGTCATCAAAGTTGGATTCATCATTAAACGGGTGGACTTCCTCTTCGCCCTCACTATCACTTTCCAGGACCACTTCGTCTTCTATATCTGGAGCATCATCAGATGGTTTAAACCTCGATGGAGATGAAGGGTTACTGTAGCATTTGAACTTTGTATCAGGTTGAACTTTATTGAGGTTCCGACGAATGACATTTTCCCATACTGGGACAGGACGGCTATCTTCAGCTCCAAAAATATTGCCAGCATTCAAAGGAATAATCTCCTGAAAACTGTACGTAAATCATAGGCAATAACTGTTAACTTGAACTCCATAAAATATAGTTATTTATAATGATAAGACTCACCCAAGCACATATATGTCAGCAGGATTGTCGACATCAAGCAAATCACTGATATCCAAGTCTTCTGGTGGTAATTTCCCTCCAACATTCCATGTATTAACACATACTCTATCAACATAAACGAAAGCAAAAAAATGTACATGGTGTCAATCAATCAGTTTGATGCTGAAAAATAGTACTAAATCACGTTAGAAAGTGAAGGCCAGCCTACTTGAGTTCTTTTGCGTCAATGTACTGTGCTCTACTTGTCTCTGACTTTCGTCGTCTTGACCTAGGAAAAGCTCCTGGAGACAAAATAACTAACATAAACATAACTTCGTTTCCATTTTCCAAACACACCTTTGTTAACAAACTAGATGATGTTATACCAGACACAAATTTAAATTACCCATAACCTGTAAAAAGGAATAACTTTTGTACGATAAAGAAAATGTAGCTTGAATCTAACGTAGAATCCTATATGAGGTTATGCGTCAATGAGATCCTAATCGAGATAACCTATTGTCTCATGAAACAAAAATTACGGACTAGAAAGTTCCTTTTACTTTTATCGTCTTCCTAACAACCCTTGTTGAAAATCATTCAAAAATGAATATTTCTTAATGACTTTTTCGAGTCTGCATAGTCTTGTAGTCAACGCATATTGGTCTTTTTTGGTAGCAGATGGTCTCTAAGCTAAGTTAAAGTCCATATAAGCCGAATTTGGAAGTATTCTTAATAGAGTAGATAACAACGCACATGGTATCTTAATTAACTTAAAGCATTGCCTGACCAATAAGAAGTTAGGTATTCTGTAAATGTGCATAAATCTTTTAGTTAAACAAAACACATGGTCTCTTAAATAACGAATTAAAGCATCGATACACCAGCAAAAGGTTAAAGGGGAAAGCAACAAAAAGCTTATTAATCAAGTGCTGATCTATTAAAAAACCAAAAAAGCAAATAGTAAAACTTCATAGAATAATTGTTCTACTCCATCAGACGCAAAACCAAAAAGGACAAAATGTATCTTTTTACCGCTGGTATCACTTTGGAAATCACCTCCTTGTTTATCCTTAAATCTCGATTCTTTTGGCCAGTCATATGACTCTTCTTCTGTTAAAACAAAATCATAAAAATGTCACATACAGCAGTAATGCAAGAAGTGTTTGCGATGGATTTCAAGTACATCTCAAACTAATATTCAACGTATGTTACCAAACACGCTACATTTGACCAAAGGGCCTCTGGTCTAGCGGTATGGAGGTTTTACCCTCCTAGGCAAGGTCTTAAGTTCGAGTCTTATCTAGGGCGATAGGGGTTTCCTCACGCGTGCGTAGAGGGAAGGGTGCCATTGCCTTATGGGCTGGACCCAACCTGGTTGTGTGGGCTCGCTACGCCTTTTGGGCTAGGAGCCATGTAGCCACAATTGCCGTTCAAAAAAAAAAACGCTACATTTGTTACACAACTGTATTTAGTTTCAATCATGTAGATTCAATATGCCGATATAGTATGAGTGTATGACAGTCCATTTAACGTTCACAAACCAAACTAACTCTTTAGTCCAGACAGCATATGTGTGGGCAGCCTAACAAGAATTCTCATTTCCTAATCGAGTAAATACTAATTCGTTATACATATATAACCGCAATCACTCCCCATTAGCCAAATGGCTAAACACGTTTTCGTACTAACCTCTACCAAAATCTCAAATTTGCCAATCCAATATCATCAAAAGTGGCACAACTTTTAACAAGTCAACTAATAGGATTATCACCTAATATCATTTACTTAATCAAACATTATCAAAGATCTAAAAGGAAACAAAAAGCCAATGAAGTCAGACCTTGATCATCTGATTCATAAGCACTATCATTATCATCATCATCCTCAGGATCAGCACTATATTCCGAATTCTTTGAAGTCCTGTTAAGCCACTTCCTTATAACTATCCTTGGCCACAACAACTGCTGCAATCACAAAAACAACATATAAGCAATGAAAAACACAACTTCAAACTTGAATAAAAACTAATGTACCTCGTGTCTTTGAGTTGATGTTGTACGAGGATGATGGTTCTGTTTGTGAGTCATTAAACTAGAATTTGAAGAAAACCTGTAGTCAAAAAAATGAAAAGAACACAGGGGTTTGAAAACTGAAACAGGAAAATGCAGTTTTTTACTTTTTTCAACATATGTATATGTAATATGTTAGTTGTGTCTAACTACCTTATTTGTACTTGCAACTTGCAAATGGTGGTTGCTCTTTATCTTGTTCTAAAAATAAATATATGTATAAATGTATAATTAATTCCTATTATAGAAACTTTTTTTTTAGTATTTTGTTCTTGGAAGAGAATAAGTGTCTACATTTGTATTTATTTCCCCTCAAATAAACATTTAGGGTGCGTTTAAATGGAGAAAAAAAAAATCTTTTGTTTTCTATCTTTAGTTTTATAAAAATTTGAAGAAAAATTTATTTTCACAAAACACTGAAAAATATAAAAAAAGTGTTTAGTTGATGTTTGTATTTTCTATTTTGAAGAAGGGTATGGAGGGTTGAAGTTACAAAGAAAAACAACTAAAATTTGTTTTGTAATTTTTCTTGTTAAGTTAGGAAATAGAGGCTTTTGTATTTTGCAAAATATTTCGTTGGAAAACGTTTATTTGAACCCGATTTCTATTTTCCTTGTTTTCTACAAACATTTTAATGAAAAATAATGATGTTTTCTCTCAACTAAACGTATCATTATCTTTTGTTTCAATCAATTAAAAACGTGTTACATATTCGATTAGTGAAAAATGTAGTCGATTGAAAATCTTAGAACTTTGTATAACTTGAAAGTTAACATTTAGGTGTTATTTATTTATTAGGAGGCTTTGAATCTGAATTTGTGGTTAAATGTTTGAATCTGGTTCCATCTTAATATAAATGAGAGATCGAGAAATCTGAATCTAACGGTTGTTAGAGTAAAAAGTTGTCATAATTTGTTAGATTATCATGAAATATTTTCACTCATCACAAACACGACTTGATAGGGACACAACAATAAATCGGATTATCGTTGTGGTTACATGGGTTGTCGACATAAGTAACTCGTTTTATAATTAGGCCATGTTTAACTCGTTTTATAGCATTCATGTTTGATGTTTGAGTCGACCTTCTCAAACCGTCAAAATCAAATGTTAGTAATTTGTAGTTCTGGTTAAAAATTCATACATTGTCAACATCAACATAAGATGGAAAAAAAAGTTACTTAAATAAATCAATAACAAAAAAAGCCATGAAATTATGATTAAAAAAGAACAAGATGTCAAATGTCATGAGTTTTCATGGGACCCCTACCACCCCTTCATTCTATTTTTCCCTAACCACACATGTTGATAAACAACGATCAGTAACGAGAATGTGATTTGCACATTTAATATATTGATCGGGGCACTCATAGCATAAACATATATAGTACAGTGTGATTTTTGTACAACTAATTGAAGCGCAAAAAAAAAGAATCCCAAATCCAATAATTAATAAAAATGTGCAAATCACTTCTCATCCGTAAAACGGATTGAGATCCTCTCATGTTCAATTTGAACATGAGAGTTCATGTTAAGAGTTATGTGAGTGAAGAAAAATAATAAACGACTCATTGTGGGACCTTTAGTTTATCAAAATAATAATTTTTTTTTACAACATAACTAACATGACCTCTCATGTTCAACTTGAACATGAAAGGATCCCAATTCCCGTAAAACACAAGCATATCGATTTATGTATGTAGTATATTTATGATAGGAGTGATAATTTGTATACTCTAACTATTGATCGGTACACTCAAATATACAAGTACTGTAAGCATCCTGTCATATATGTACAACTGTTTAAAGCTTGACATGGAGGTACTGTAAGAGCAAGAGGTACCGTGGCTAAGCCACTCCTCTTCATTTGAGCCCCACATGTGTCACATCACTTCAACACACACACTTAAAAATATCTCTCATTCACAACTAACATCAACCTCTTCACTTGGGCCCCACCCACTCAAACCACACACACTCATTCAAACACAAAACACAATTTAAAATCAAAAAAAGAAAATAAACTGTTTTTCTTCATCTTCGTCACTTCCCCGGCGAGGCAACTTCCGACGGGAGATGGCGAGGCATCTTGGTACGGTGGCGAGGGGTGACGAGGCTGCCACCTAGGAGTGGCGAGCCTCCCTTGCTGTAATACCTCTTGCTCTAACTAGGTACCTTTTAGACGTACTGATATCGTGTCACTATAAGTTATGACACACAATTATATATATATATATATATATATATATATATATATATATATATATATATATATATATATATATATCGTACTTCCTTCACTGTGTCATTTTATTTCTTACAGAATGTACACATATAAGGCATATGCTAATGGGAGAGGTTGCACCCCAACCAACCTATCCCCAACCGAGTTTCCTCTATTAGCCCAACCGACCCCAACCAGTTAACCCTTTAACCTTTTCAAAGTTATGGTTAGGCAGGCAACCGCAACATTCATTCTCTTTTGAGTGTGTATTCTTTTTTTTATTAGTTTTGGTGGGGTATGTTTTTGGTTGTGGTTGCGGTCATTTTATTAGCAAATTGTGGTTGGAGTGTAGTCTTGGAAAGAGAAAGCTGATGTGGCATGAGGTGACCACAATTTTTGTGGTTGCCATTAGCATTGGCCTAAGGCTAATGTAATAGATTCGCATTGTCCTTTTCGAAGTGCACGTTGTCCTTAGGCCAAGTTTAATGATTGACCGCGGTTATTACCAAAAACATACTTCAAGAAAATCATATAATAGAGAGAGGTGATTTGCACACTTTCAAAAATGATTAAGACATTCAAATTAGTTGTGTGTGGACATTTATACCCTCACATGGGTGAAAATGTAAGTATGACTATGAGGGTAAAAATGTTCAAACACAACTAATTTGAGTGTCCCAATCATTCTTAAGAGTGTGCAAATCATCTCCCTATAATAAAACACCACACACACAAACCTTCTCACACGAATGAATCTTATTTTCGAACGGGTCTTTGCAAACTACACATGTTAGACGCGTCTTGCATGAGTTGTGTAGCAAGGCACAACGCGTTTTTGGTTGCCGTGTAGGACGAAAACGCGTCTAATTTATCCTCATTACGGACGGTCTTATAACACCACCACAACAACGCGTTGTCATCAGATTTTGTTGAGACGTTGGTTTTGGTTAAGGCCGACTTGTGATGTTGGTTGTGGATGTTTGAACAATGATTTTACTGAGTAAAAAGTTAACGCAATTGACGTTTGTCACGACTATTAGCAAGCAATATGTAGTTGAATTTTTATTATCTAAACAAAAAGGTTCAAGGTCGGTGAGTAGTTAATTTGAAGGATATCATATTTTATTCAGTGTGATTTCTGCCATAGAAATTGGCAATAGTTTTGGATAAGGGATGAGTGAGACATTAGACTCCTAAAAATATAATGTAACTAATAAAGAACACCCAAAAATAGAGAAACAAATAGAATAACTTTTTATTGTGGCATCTAGGGGCGGCAATTTTGATTGGGTTCGGATTGACGGGTGCAGATTGACAGGATGGCGGGTTTAAAAACTTCAACCCAAACCTGACCTATTTTAATTATCAAGCTAGTTATGTCAATCTTAACTTGTTTACACATAAACTAAACCTGACCCATTTAACTAATATATAAATTTGGGTTAGCAGGTAAAATATTTTACACGGGTTCAATAGGTTAAACGGGTTTCGGGTTGACTCATTAACCCGTTTTATATACAAAAATTTGCGCACATTACAAGAGTTAAACATGTTAAACGAGTTTGCGGGTCAACCCGTTTAATCCATTTAACTCGTATAATAAAATATAAATAATTTGTAATTTAAGAAAAAAAAATCTTAAACTGGTTGATGGATCGACCCGCTTAATTTATTCCTAACCCGAGCCTGACATGTTTAATAAACAAGTTAGATTGTCGACCTGAAATCTTTTTAGACTTAACCCAAATATGTTAATTTTTGTATCGGTTTTAGATCGGGTTAAAAATTGACGTGTCTTAAGAAAAGAACCCCCGGAGGTTGAGCATGTGCCGGCTATATGTATTGTCGCTCGTTTACTTTGACCAATACTTTTTCTTTACTTTTTTTTTTGAGTAAACTGCAAAATACATCCCTGTGGTTTACACTTTTTGAGACCTTACATCCCTGTCAGAAACTATTGGCACATTACATCCTTCGTTAGCCAAACGTTTACCATTATACATCCTTGGACCCTAACTTCGTTAGTTTGGCTTGTTATCCAGTCCCACTATAGGGGTATTCTTGTCTTTTCGTTTTCCTAGCTACCTCCCCTCTCCTAAAACACACAACCACACTCTTGAATTGCAGACACACATACCAAATCCCTTTTCAACCATGTCACAACAATCATAAAAACAACACATCCACTCACTGATTCACTCAAATTATATTCACTTTAAATTGAATTAAAATCTTTACATTCCAACCAAATGCCTCATATATAAAATCCACATTCATACATTTGAATCCACGTTTTCAATCCCCGACCCTTCCTTCGACCCTTGCGACACACTCTCAATGGATACCTTATCTCCAAACACTAGACCTTAACAAATATTCACGGGTTCAATCCACGGTTCGTTTTCAAAACTAACCCGGTTGACCCGACAGAGTCTTTCATCCAACTCGTTGAACGAGTCAATCCTTGACTCAGTGAACTCGTTTCCTAACTCACTTGAAGAACTACACCTAGACACTAATAATCTTCATGGACCAGTCCCATATTCACTCAATACTTTAACAAACCTAAAAAGGCTCGAGTTACAAACAATCAACTCAGTAACTCGCTACCCGAGTTGACTCGGTTAACCAACATATACGTCAGTAACAACCTCGTCTCCGGCGAATCTTTCCATTTACCTCCAAGTACTAGACTTGAGCCATGGCAACCTCACCGGAATATTAACACCGAAGCTTTTTACACGCCCTTCTTTACAACAATTTACTTTTAGTGATCTTTTTTTGAACGACTTTGATTGATCATGGGGCTATTTCAGTGATTGAGATGGTTTGATATTTCTTGTTTCATGATCCAAAGGGTTGTTGATTTTGGTATAACGGGGCTGATGGTATCATTGACTCAACCGGATCTGGGTCGGATCAGGTTTTGGCAAGAGAGGGGTAACTACCCTTTAAAAACATCCACGTCTCTCTCGCCGGAGTCTCAACCGGTTTTTCGAGCATCTTTTTTGAGATTCCCCGTTGTGTTTAGATGGTTTGATATTTAGGATTAGGAATTGAAGAACTTTTGGAGAGAGAGAGAAGAATGATATGTGTTGGAAACTTTGACAGAGTAACGGTTGAGTCCCAATAAAAAAAGAGGCATGAGGGTAGATGGGACCAACGAAAAGACAAGAATACCCTTTAATTGGACATGATAACGGGCTAAACTAACTTCGTTAGGGTCCAAGGATGTATGATGGGAAACGTTTGGCTAACGAAGGATGTAAGGTGTCAATAGTTTCTGACAGGGATGTAAGGTCTCAAAAGTTGTAAACCACAAGGATGTATTTTGCAGTTTACTCTTTTTTTTTCCTTTACATTCAAAGTACATTGAGTTTTCTTTAAAAATGATAGTTAAAGAAAAATAAAGAAAAGAAGTGAAAAGATAGAAAGTTGGTTTTCGATTTAATTTTCTCGAGTTGAGGGGAAATGAAAAAAAATAAAATAAAAATGTTTTCTTAAAAAAAAAAAGAAAAAAACATGATTCTAGTTAAACCTTTTCTATAATCAAAACACATACTCACATCATTTAAGTTCTTTTATAATAAAAGACGTAGCAAAAAGCTATGAAAAACCTCTTCTCATTGAAGTAAAATTTGTCACCCTAGTTAGAAGATAACAAAAAGGTTATTTGTGAAAATAAAAAAGTTTATAATAGCTAATTGCATTTTGAATCCTCTAAGAGTCTGTTTAGTAGCAAGCATTTATAAGCACTTTGAAGCAACTATCAACTATCAGTTAGCGTTTTGTATAAAATGCTTGTTTAGAAACAAGAAGTAGCGTTTCATTTAATAATTATGACTATACAGCTTTGTTATCTAACGCTTTATCAAACGAACAACTACTGCTTGTTACTACTGCGTACTGCTACTGCTTGTTGCTATCGCTTCTTGCTACCAAATTTATAGAACCGCAATCATGATAAATTTCTAGATTGGCTATCATGCGACATGTTCAAATTATTGATCCAGACTCGATAGTTATCTTTACGTAGTTCAACAAATTAAAACCGTTGGTTACGAGTTAAATATGCCACAACTAGTTCTATACTGATAAATGAGTTATCGAAGAAATTTAGGCGTGTGATTTTATAACAACTCGTTCACATGAAGAAGAACTTCTGATTTTGAACATATTACAAGTCGCGAGTTACTACTAACTCGCATCGTAATGGTCTGTTAACGAGTAAGATACGTTCTCACTTCGTTACAGGTTCAATTCGTTTATTCATGATTTTAGGAAACATATTGTATGTGATAGGTAAAATTAAAATTTTATTTAAAGTACTCGTAACAAATTAAACCCAGTCAAACTTTCTAAATTACTTTTTAATAATTACATGTGTATATACTATAATCATGTTTGTCAACTAACAACATTACATTAAGTCATTAACACTCGACTACAAACAAGATATTATTAAAAAAAGTAAGCATTATATATTCTTGCTTTGTTTATTACTAATCGTGAATGCACGCTCATCGTAATAGTGTTTAATTTAACTTATTTACTCGTATTAATACATTTCACCTAATTATAGCATATTATATTAAATCACAAAAAAGCTACACATTTTATACAAATTTCGGGCATCTTGATGATATGTATATGGATATATGATCTTCATCATAAAGTTCATATATCACACCAAAAAATTCTACCCAATTGCCTTTTATGAAGATATTGCTTTGTAGACCTAATGATCATGATTACTTCTTAACCGTTTGTTACATATAGTTTCGTAAAGGATTGAGATACTCGCAAGTTTGTATGAACATGACCCTTCATGTATCCTCACAAACAAAACTGTGAGGTTTATTGCAGGACCTGTACTTTCTTATTTATGTAAAAGAACATGACCGGTCATGTTTATAATAACTTGAGAGAATTTTAATCGTTTAGTAAACAACTACTAATGATCATGATTATCGAATCAAGTATGTATTACCGGATAAATGAAGACAACTAATTATACATGTATGTGCAAGTAAATACAATATGTATAAGAAAGATGAACGTACCTTTTGCCATGCATGTTTTCTTGCTTGAACTTGCTACGTTTTTCGAAGACGATCTTCGACAAACTTGTCTCCAAAAGTTGAAGAAAACAAAAAGCTTTTGTTTTGTTTTGTGTTGTTGAAGATGAAGAAGAAGAGAAAAAGGGAGAAAATGGATGCAAGTGTTGTGGATTAAGGGTTAAATATTGATTAGGGTTATTTCTTTTTCAAGATATATAACTAATATATCTAGACTTGTACTACTTTAATGAGTTGTATCAGTTTTATTATGACTTGTACATTGTTTAGGCATTGGATTTGGACCTTATATTTAAGCCTTTTTGGTCACTTAGTCATAAAGGCCAGCTGTGCTCACACTAAATTATAAAGTCCCAAATGTTGTCCTTTTCGATCCAATTTCAATACTTGTACCAAGTATATTATTTTAGTGATTAGTAGTGTTAATTGGTCCAATTGTCATGATTTTAAAGGGTGGTATATATTTGGTGATCTAAATTGACTTTAAGACTACTTTTAATGATGGCTGATATTTCACCATTAAGATGACCATCACAAGCCACTTTCATAAAAAGGTATTGATTTGTAAATTTTAAAAAATGATTGAGAAACTCTATTAATACATTAAATATTCGTATTGTATTAATATTGTGTGCTTCGACTATTTGTATATATGAGTGTCTAAATAACAATTTGAAGTGTGCAAATCACCTCTCAAAATCAGTCTATGGTCACGCGCGAGAAAGGTGAAAAAAGAAAGATGGTGGTGATGTTGTTCAAACTTTTTTTTTTAGATATGTTTGTATAAAGTGGATATCTTTAATGGTGATAACCATAAAGCTGAAAGGTGATGATAATGATGATGCGTTGAATGATGATTTAACGCTAATGTAAAAGTGATGATAATTGTTACCATTAAAACCAGCCTAAGACTATTTCTCTATAATACCCCGTACAATGATCAAATTTGGTTTTCTCCATCCTATCTATTAAACCATAACTCGTCTATGAATCATGTACTTCTGATTAACAAACAAAAAATAAGTCTCTTAACGACCAAATCACATCGTACTGACACAACTGTCTCAAATAATACGTGAGACCTCCGGTACGTTGACGGAAACTATTGGCGTATGTATCAGAAGGACACGTGCCAGAAGGCAAATGCCTCCATGTGTCCAAAGGGTACTAATCCAAAAAATGCATACCAGACGACCACAACAAAGGAAGAGCACTTCTTTACTCAGAAGAAACTTTTACCCAGCAGTCCGTACCGAGGACAATACATGAGCCGCCTAACCCGGATATTACGGGATATTGTATCCTACGTGGACTGACCCTAGCGTCTAGGCTAGGCATAGCTCGGCTCGCCATTTCCATGTGTTGTTAAGTATAGTGGTTGGGGTAGTATAAATACCCCAACCTCATATAATGTCCAACTAACTTATTCACTACGCATTTACTCTCACATTTATTGTTTTGTTTTCTGACCTAAGCCTATACTTACTTTCACGCCGTAGCTTCGTTTTGAGGTCAAACCCGAGGCAAGACTAACGCATTTCTTTCATTTGTGTTAGATGCTCGAAAAATGTTACTTGTCAAGTCTGGAAGAACCAACACGTGCATAATCCGAATAACAGTTATTTAGCTTTACAGGAACCATAACAAAAACCTTAGATATGGCTAGACTAAAGACCTGTATATGTGTTGATCAGTTTTCTTTTTGAAATATATTAGCGACCAATGTTGATGTTTTTCATAAATATAGCACATGAATGTGTTAGGTTAATTTGAGATCGTTATAATGTATTCATGGGGCGCTTGGTTCAAATAGAGGAATAGTAATGAGAAAGGTAAAGGAAACGCTAAGGAATGTAATGAGTATTGCATTACCCTTAATTTTCATAACCCCCAATTTGTAGGGTAATGTTCCATTACCTTGTTTTGGGTAATGGTCCATTGCATAATAGTATACCAAGCATAAGTAATAATTATCTTTCTCATTCCCCACCCTCTAATACCTCTAACCAAGCATGCCCTTAGTAATCCTTGAATGATATATAAATGAATTGGAAATAAGACTTTTTGACACAAATGTTTTTAGGTTAATTAGATGTTTGTGCCATCACCAAACTATGATGTCTAGCGAATTTTTCAAACAAACATTGCTCATGGAAAAAGGCTTTTACAAAAAAAGAAAAACCAAACGTTAGGCCATCAAATTAATGGCTTTGAGTGGTCTAATGATCAATTACCATCTCGAGAATATGATACACGACTACATATTAGGTAGTCCATTAGTTGGCGAAAATGATATGACCAAAATAATTATTTTTACTCATTCAATCAAACAAAACGATGCTGCTTAATGTCTTTGTCATTAGTTGCATTAATTTGGTTTATTAATTTCGTTGTCCAAAAAACAAGTTTAATAATATACACATGCAAATTTACGTAACAATCGATATGTTATTATATTGTGGTTCAGATTTGACCGTTTGTTAATTATCACCTCAGTCTCAAAATTATTGTCTCTATTTTTATCTTGACACATCAAAATGTTGTGGTTCAACTTTTTTAAAATCGCGTGTTTTTTTTTAACTAGGATAATAATTTATGTTGTTCATATAAATATGTGGACCTTACGAGATTCTCTCATAAGTTTCTGTGCATGTGAAGAGGAGACTAATAAAATCTTAAATTCGCAAAACAATAATTGAACAAAAGAAATGATTTGAGTGCACATGAAAATGAAAGATTTTCATGTTAGAATAATGTAAAAATGGCCATACTCATCATTTTTCTTTTAGTAAAGTAGTAAATGAAAAAATCTATAAAATTATGGAGATTACGAAGGAATACTATTTTATCACCGTTAACTTAACGTCACATCATCTTTCTTTCTCTATAACTAGCTTCACTACTAAAACATACTTCATAAAAAACCAAAATATCACATACACACAACAACAACTCTCCATGACTCGGTTTTGGGATGACCGATCGAGTCCTCCATTTCCTGGCCCAAAACGCGTGTGACATAGGTCACCTTAATAAAAGAAGACATGTTCTAATTTGCCACATAAAAGACAAGACGCATGCTAATTTACTTATTAGAGGTGAGATCTTAGTAACATTTTGAAACAAAACTTGGATTATAAAAAATATATGTCCCTCTCATATGACATGTTGAAGTTGAACAAACCATTGAGTGATTTGAATCCACTTCACTTTCCCTATTTATAAACACAAGTATTTCTTGAATACAGTCAAATATTTTGTGATGTAATTATCTCTTTATAGATTTTTTCTTCATTTAGTTAGGTTTTGCTAACAAAAAACATTAGTGTGTGGTTAAAAAATGTATCTTATTACATAGTTATTCTTGAATAATTGTGAATTTTTGATTGCTTGACAATTTCGGAAAATTTAGATGCAATCCAGAAAGAAAAACTTGAATACACAACAAACAATTAATTGGCTGATTTAATTTCTTATAGTAATTTTAATAAAAGTCATCTTGTTAACTACAACCGTTAAGACTGTTCTTGGCAAAATAAAATTTAGTCTTGTAAAACCGTAATATCGCTAAACAAATTAATGCAAGCAGTGTTTTGCTTAACTTCTTTGAGTATAGCAAGACTCTCGGGGTAGCAATGTCAATAATACTCCCAAAAGCCAAAGTTCTCGAATTACCCTTCGCCTATCTTAGTCTAATCTAAGCACGATATTCTTGAAAGTAACATTATATAAAGAACTAATTTGTCAATCTATCGTAGATTTCACAAACTTTTTTTTTTTTTTTTTTTTTTTTTTTTTTTTTTTTTTTTTTTTGTCTTTTTAATAACCAAATTTAGTATAAATAAATTTTATTGTCAAATATTACTCCCTAAAGTACTTTGATTTCCACTTAGACACCATAGAATCATATGCGGTGTTCATTCGACACCATAGAATCATATGTCGTGATGCTGTTTATACATGTGCAATGTTTAAAGTTTTGAACAAGGCAAATTTTATTTCATCTTAAACAAACGTTACAACAAAAAAGAAAAGTCTGAATCACACCGTATAGTTTAGATACTTGAACACGTAAATATATGATGAACATAAAACATTTTATATGATTAGCTTACGGTTTTAGCATGAGATTATTAGACTTCGTGCTATGCGTGTATAATTATATACATTGTTTTCTTTTTTTTTAAGCGTACGAGATAAAATTAGTTAATACGCAATAAGCAAATACTATAGTGCTTACTACATCACAAATCTGAAACACTTAAACATAGATTAATTATTTTCACGTTAATGTAACCCTTAAGGTCAAATAATGAAAAAGGTTCCCAATTAAGTCTCATCATAGAAGCCAATGATGTCTAGCGCAGCTGGATTGAGGTAAGGTGGGTTTTCCCTTAGGGGTTCCCATCTTGGGGGAGGTCCCAGGTTCGATCCCTGCATATCAAAAAAAATTCCCCGTGACGGTTTGAGCTTAGGCAAGGAGGACACCGGTGCGTGGGTAGGATTCGAACTCGGGACGCTTGGTTAGGACGTCGATTGAATTACCGCTGAACCATACCTTTAAAAAAAAAAGTCTCGTCATAGAAGATTCTAATGGATTAGCTTTCAAAAAACAAAAATAATTAACAAAAGGTAAAATGAAAGTGCGTAAAAAGTTGAATATTGTCATGGTCCCAGCTTCGTCATTCTTAATATTTTACTTCATATTTTAATCCAAGTGGTTTCACCATGGCACACTTTTGTTTGTTAATAGATCTATTAAATTTAAGGGATAATTCTATATATGATAAATATTTAAATAAAGTGAATGTATTGATAACTAGATTTAACCTTTTTTTTCTTTTTTTTGAACGGCGGAATTTTTATAAAACTAGCAAGAAGCTAGAAAAAGAAACATATAAAGAAATTACATACCGGAAATAAGCAAAGATGGGTTTTGAAGCCAACCAACCCAACTCATGTTTTTGGATCTAAATCTACTATTGACCCACACGAACGACTGTGTTACAAATTTATCAAAAAATAAATTGTTCTTCGGTCTCACCTTTCTAAACACACATGCGTTTCTATGACACCACACATGCCACCATAGCGACAAGAACATTGCTTCCAAAAACTGCTTTTGCACCTTATTAAGCCGAAGAGCCAAAAACCAATCTAACCATTGTTGATAGTACGTTGTCTCTGGAATATGAATATCCCACCACCTTTCAAACATGATATATACCTGAGTAACAAATGAGCACTCAAAGAAGAGATGGCTTGTTGATTCCGTACACTCCCCACATACAGGACATAGAACCGATGGAATATCAATGCCACGAGCATCCAGGTTCACACGAGTTGGCAATTTATCAATCGAAAGTCTCCAACCCAAAATATGTGGGAAACGGTGTACACTATTTATTATAATGATAAATCAGATTACAATAATAAATAACAGAAAGTAAAAAACAGTAAATAAACGCAGACAGAAAGGTGTAGAAGAAGAAGACAGACACTATTAAACGTAATTAAAACGAAAGCAGTAAAGAGACTTGTACGAGGCTCGTATTGAATACGATTCCCTTAAAACAGATTCGCCGTCTGTTTCCCAGGGTACAACGTACACAGCTGTTGTACAGCCGGACTAAACTTACTTGCCTGAAAAATCACCGAAGCCTGCGTGTTTCTGATCGAAGGTTGCTGGAACGAAACAGTAATGGAGTTGCGTTTTTCTGTGTATCAAAACTGAATGAGAAGATTTTATTTTATAGGCAATACCTAGCTTGGTCACCAAGCCAGAATATACGCCTGGAATAAAAATATATGCATATCTGTTATTCCAAAACACGATATGCATATTTCTGTTAAGACTTAAGCACAAAGTCTAAATCTATTCCTAAATAGATTACAGAATATTCTGGAAATTATCCATCTACACGGTTTTATTACTTCAGCAGAAATGTGCTTCAGCAGAATCTGTGCAACACATAATTCACTTCAGCAGAATCTCATGTGCTTCAGTAGAACTTCAGCAGAAATGTGCTTCAGCAGAATCTGTGCATCACATAATTCGCTTCAGCAGAATCCCATGTGCTTCAGTAGAATCAATTCACATAATTCTCAGCAAAAAGATACCCGCGTAGGTGAGATTTCGGAGCTGCATTCGTGTCCGCAGGTCGCGCGGGCTCGCATGAGTTCAGAAGCCTCGAACTCATTTTAGCTCGGAAATCCCATTTTCTGCACCCCCCCCCTGCGCGCGCGCACGTAGGAGTGGGAGCATAACCAAACTAAAGGAATTTGATATTCAATAGTATGATTTCCTTATAAACTAGTCTCCACTTCCTCTTCTAGGCGATGTGGGATAGTTTAGTATTTCCAGATTTTGTGCCTCACTTTGAGACACGATATCTCATTCATTTCTACTCCAATTTGGACATACTTTAGCTCGTTGCGAAGCTCTCATCGAGGAGAACACAAAGCTACCAAGAAATATAAATATATATAACATATACATATATTAAATATTGTCCAATATTTGCAAAAACTCATTTTGCAATACTCATTTTCCAACAATCCCCCACATGAATGGAAATCGGTCGAAAACACACGAAAGTTTTGGTGAAATTTCTGCGGTTAAGTCTTGCATAGGATAGGTAGGTGTAACCCTTTGAACCTTCCCTTGTGAGATGCACTTAGTCTCCTAGATCTGAGTAGACGCGATGTCCTTGAACTCATCATCCATTTACGTAGACGACATTACACTTCACACAAGACTCTCCCTGACAATGTCAAGTCCTCATAGTCGTGTTCGTTATGGTCATGAACACTAGCCTGGTTCTGCAAGAGCTCTTAGGAATTGCGCCCCCACATTTCCCTTCGAAGCGACCCCACTTCTCTCTCACATAGGTGATTTCATCTTGAATCATTAAAAAACATATGTGTTGTGATTTCATCTTGAATCATTATGCTTTATGATTTCATCCTGAATCATTAAAGCCATATGTTTAACCTCTTAACAAGTCACATTTGTTATAGGAATGGACTAGGAAAGTTACAATATTTAGTAACTCCCCCACATTGACGTGACTTCCCCCACATTTCTATGATTAGGTTGTCCTATTGAACCCAGATCTTGGGATCTCCAGTCAACTGGGTTAGGTTTTCCTTCATAGAAACTCATTCCTTCAAGGGCTTTAGTCCCATTCCTCTAGACGACTTACTTACTAACTCTCTGCTTAAGCCTTTCGTAAGCGGATCCGCGATGTTATCTTTTGACTACACATAGTCAATTGAGATAACTCCTGTTGAGAGTAGTTGTCGTATCGAATTATGTCGACGACGGATATGTCTGGACTTTCCATTATACATTATGCTATGAGCTCTGCCAATTGCCGATTGACTATCACAATGTATACTGATGGCCGTTACCGGTTTAGGCCACCTTGGTATGTCCTCTACGAATTGACGTAGCCATTCCGCCTCTTGTCCGCATTTATCTAACGCGATAAATTCTGTTTCCATTGTGGACTTAGCTATAACAGTTTGCTTGGAAGACTTCCAAGATATAGCTGCTCCTCCTAGTGTAAACACATATCCACTAGTCGATCTAGAATCCTTTATGTCAGATATCCAATTTGCATCACTGTATCCTTCGATAACAGCTGGATATCGATCATAATGCAGTCCATAATCGCGACTGTATCTCAAATAGTGAAGTACCCTAGTCATAGCTGCCCAATGTGCATAGCTTGGGTTACTAGTATACCTACTTAGCCTGCTAACAGCATATGCTAAGTCAGGTCGGATACCTGTCATCAAGTACATTAACATGCCAATAATTCTTGAATACTCTAATTGGGCAACACCTAAGCCTCTATTTTTAGATAGATGCTTACTGGTATCAATTGGAGTTCTAGCTAGGCCGGAATCCCCCGCATTATGAGTATTAAGAATTTTGTCCACATAATGTGCTTGACTTAACACAAGTCCATGTTGAGTTCGTATGATCTTTATTCCAAGGATCACATCAGCCAAACCCATATCCTTCATGTCAAACTTTGATTTCAACATGTCTTTAGTAGATTTGATCATCTTGTCATTACTGCCAACGATAAGCATATCATCAACATATAAACACAAGATTACATATCCACTATTTGTGTCTTTGACATAAACACATTTGTCGCATTCATTAATTTTGAATCCACTCTCTAGCATGGCGTGGTCAAATTTTTGATGCCATTGTTTGGGAGCTTGCTTTAAGCCATATAAAGACTTAACAAGCCTACAAACTTTGTTCTCTTGTCCAGGAGCCATGAAACCCTCAGGTTGGTTCATGTAGATTTCTTCTTCTAAATCTCCGTTTAGAAATGCCGTTTTCACATCCATTTGGTGAACTTCCAAATTTCTTAAAGCGGCAATAGCAAGTATTATCCTAATTGAGGTTATTCGTATAACGGGCGAATAAGTATCAAAGTAATCAAGACCTTCTCGTTGTCTAAATCCTTTGATTACTAATCTTGCTTTATACTTGTCAATGGTGCCATCTGCTTTCATCTTCTTCTTGAAGATCCATTTATAGCCTAGTGGTTTACAACCAGGAGGTAAATCCACGAGCTCCCAAGTATGGTTTTGTAAAATAGAATCTATTTCACTTTTAATGGCTTCTTTCCATTGAGGCCCTTCTGAGGAAGTAACCGCTTCTCGGTATGAAGTAGGTTCGTTTTCAACCATAAAAGAAACAAAATCAGGTCCAAACGATTTCTCGGTTCTTGCCCTTTTGCTTCTTCTAGGTTCAACCTCTTCTTCCTCAGTTTGATCTTGTCTCTCATCTTGGAGATCATTATCATCTCGTTGTCTCTTCTCTTGGACAACTTCTTCATCTATTCTAGATGAACTTCCAGTTTCCTTAGTTAAACAAGGAAATATAGTTTCAAAGAATGAAGCATTCCTTGATTCCATTAAAGTACCCTTTTGTATATCCGGATTTTTCGAATCATGTACAATGAAGCGATAAGCACTGCTATTCTTAGCATATCCAATGAATATACAATCCACAGATTTAGGTCCAATCTTTTGGGCCTTGGGAGTCGGTATAGCTACCTTTGCTAGACACCCCCACACTCGTAAGTACTGATATGATGGCTTTCTTCCCATCCATAATTCATAAGGGGTCTCTTCTTTTTCCTTACGAGGTATCTTATTTAAAAGATAAGTAGCCGTTAAAATGGCTTCCCCCCACATGTCCTGGCTTAGACCAGAACTTATCAACATGGCATTAACCATTTCTTTCAAGGTACGGTTCTTCCTTTCGGCAATACCGTTCTGCTGAGGTGAATAGGGAGCAGTGAACTCGTGTCTAATTCCATGTTTCGCACATATGTCCGCGAATGGAGACACATATTCACCTCCTCTATCACTTCGGACCACCTTGATTTTCTTACTAAGTTGATTCTCAACTTCGTTTTTGTATAGAACAAACTTGTCTATAGCTTCATCTTTACTTTTCAATAAGTAAACATAGCAATACTTCGTACAATCATCAATAAACGTGATAAAGTACTTATTGCCACCTTTTGTGGGTAGTGATTTCAGATCACATATGTCAGTGTGTATCATATCAAGTGGTTCGGTTTTCCGTTCAACCGATTTGAAAGATGCTCTTGTAAGTTTGGCTTCAACACAAGTTTCACATTTATATTTTGAGTCAATATGGAAATTAGGTATGCAATTAAATTTAATCAAACGACGCATCGAATTAAAATTTACATGTCCAAGACGGCCATGCCACATACTAGAAGACTCAATCAAGTAAGCAGAAGAATTCATATTATTGATATCTTTCTTAACAACCATTACATTGAGTTTAAACATACCATTCAGGGCATATCCCCTACCAACATAAACTTGATTCTTAGAAAGAACAAACTTATCAGACTCAAAAACAAGACGAAAACCAAACTTGTTCAACAGCCAACCAGAAACAAGATTCTTGCGAATCTCTGGAACATACAAGACATTAGTCAACTTGAGCTCTTTCTCGGATGTCATCTTCAAGATTACATCTCCTTCACCCTTGATTTCAGCAGTTGCAGAGTTGCCCATGTACAGCTTCTCTCCACTATCAACCGCTCTGAAAGAGTGAAACATACTCTTATCAGCACACACATGACGGGTAGCCCCAGTATCCACCCACCATTCCCTGTTGTTGGAACCTACCAGGTTAACTTCAGAGATCATGGCAATGACATCAGACACCATAGCAATCATGTCCACATCTTCATTCACCATATTAGCCTGGCGTGGAGTCACCCGCTTCGGCATCTTACAATTAGCAGCACGGTGACCTGGCTGGTCACAGTTGAAACACACCCCTTGGAACTTCTGTTTCACAATTGCAGCTTTAGGCGCAAGGTACTCAGACTTCCCTTTGCCCTTTTTGTCATTCTTTCCTTTTCCTTTGCCTTTAGCTTTGACATTGGACTTTGAAGATGACGAAACATGCTCAACCATATTTGCCTTTGCAGAATCAGGCGTATACGTGTTTTTCTGAGCCAGCTTGTTGTCCTCTTCAATACGAAGACGAACAACCAAGTCTTCAACACTCATCTCCTTTCGCTTATGCTTCAGGTAGTTCTTGAATTCTACCCAGCTCGGAGGTAACTTTTCAATAATAGCAGCAACTTGAAAAGTTTCACTCAAAGTCATTCCCTCAGCATGAATGTCGTGTAGCAGAACCTGCAGATCTTGAACCTGACTTATCACATTCTTTGAATCAACCATCTTGTAATCCAAAAAACGAGCTACCACGAACTTCTTTGTACCAGCATCTTCAGTTTTGTACTTGCGCTCCAATGACTCCCATAATTCTTTGGCAGTCTTGGTCTTGCAGTACACATTGTACAAAGAATCAACCAAACCATTCAGAACATAGTTGTGACACAAAAAGTCTGAATGTTTCCATGCTTCCAAGGCTTGAACAGCCTGTTGATTAGAGGATTGACCTTCTGCAGGAGGTTCCACGTTAGGTGGGTTTTCTTTTAAGAACCGCGCAAGGTTCAAAGTAGTCAGATAGAAAAACATCTTCTGTTGCCACCTCTTGAAATTCTGCCCATTGAATTTCTCTGGTTTCTCAGCATGATTAGCAACTGTGTTGGTAACTGGCGCACCAGGTACGTTCACAGTAGTATTCACTGGAGGGGTAGTCGTGTTTGTCATCCTGAAAAATCAAACACAAACAGTTAAACAAACTGTTTTAAATGGTATCTACTTGTACCAGATCTGATTCAACAAAACTCTAGCTTGGTTTTGATGAATCGAGTAAATCAGTTTAATAGAAACTCTATCTTGGTTTCGGTAAACTGATAATAAACTGCCTTAAAAAAAAACGTTAGTCTGTTCAACCAAACTGTATGTATAAAACTGTTAAAAGAAACTGATTTCCAAAGAAACTCCACAAGGTTTCGACAGAAAACAGTTTATAAAATCCTGTTAAATAATAATCCGATTTTATAACAAAGTGTTCTAAATTCGGTTAAACCGAATCTGTTTTAAGACTGTGGGAAACGGTGTACACTATTTATTATAATGATAAATCAGATTACAATAATAAATAACAGAAAGTAAAAAACAGTAAATAAACGCAGACAGAAAGGTGTAGAAGAAGAAGACAGACACTATTAAACGTAATTAAAACGAAAGCAGTAAAGAGACTTGTACGAGGCTCGTATTGAATACGATTCCCTTAAAACAGATTCGCCGTCTGTTTCCCAGGGTACAACGTACACAGCTGTTGTACAGCCGGACTAAACTTACTTGCCTGAAAAATCACCGAAGCCTGCGTGTTTCTGATCGAAGGTTGCTGGAACGAAACAGTAATGGAGTTGCGTTTTTCTGTGTATCAAAACTGAATGAGAAGATTTTATTTTATAGGCAATACCTAGCTTGGTCACCAAGCCAGAATATACGCCTGGAATAAAAATATATGCATATCTGTTATTCCAAAACACGATATGCATATTTCTGTTAAGACTTAAGCACAAAGTCTAAATCTATTCCTAAATAGATTACAGAATATTCTGGAAATTATCCATCTACACGGTTTTATTACTTCAGCAGAAATGTGCTTCAGCAGAATCTGTGCAACACATAATTCACTTCAGCAGAATCTCATGTGCTTCAGTAGAACTTCAGCAGAAATGTGCTTCAGCAGAATCTGTGCATCACATAATTCGCTTCAGCAGAATCAATTCACATAATTCTCAGCAAAAAGAAAGATACCCGCGTAGGTGAGATTTCGGAGCTGCATTCGTGTCCGCAGGTCGCGCGGGCTCGCATGAGTTCAAAAGCCTCGAACTCATTTTAGCTCGGAAATCCCATTTTCTGCACCCCCCCCTGCGCGCGCGCACGTAGGAGTGGGAGCATAACCAAACTAAAGGAATTTGATATTCAATAGTATGATTTCCTTATAAACTAGTCTCCACTTCCTCTTCTAGGCGATGTGGGATAGTTTAGTATTTCCAGATTTTGTGCCTCACTTTGAGACACGATATCTCATTCATTTCTACTCCAATTTGGACATACTTTAGCTCGTTGCGAAGCTCTCATCGAGGAGAACACAAAGCTACCAAGAAATATAAATATATATAACATATACATATATTAAATATTGTCCAATATTTGCAAAAACTCATTTTGCAATACTCATTTTCCAACAAAATATTCACTTTAATTGGTACTAACTTAGTCCACCTAGTAGCTTTCATATCTGAAATAAGCAACTTTTTATCGATGGCCACACGAGCAGATTTCACAGTGAAATTTCTCGTCCCCTCCAAGGTCCACGTCCAACGATCCTCCATCGGGAAGAGACAAACCGACGATAACATTCGTTGCATCGATGTCCACTGCTCACTTTCTACGCCCCCTCTCGGAGCACGACGTGACGAAGTTGTACAATTTCCTTGAGCTTTCTTGAAAGCCACTGTAGCGTACTTCTCCGTTTCCAAGGCATATACTCTTGGAAATCTATCTTTTAAAGAGATATCCTCATACCAAATACCTGTCCAGAAAGTAGTGGATTGGCCATCTCCAATCTTCCTTTTGCAACAAGCCAACAAATTTAAATGCATCAACACGTGTTTATCTACTTTATCATTACATACTTTAGATACTTCTGTTAGACTAAAAAAATTATAGTCTTGTCATAAAGCTCTATAATTACTATGGCCATATTACAAGTTTTAATTCAGCCGTATATCATAAAGCTCTATTTTCCTTTTTCTTGTTGGATTGCCACTCTCAGAGCGTTGACGTTTGGTATTACATTACAATATTCTATTATTTCCGGACGTTCATTGTCGTGTTAGTGATTTTGATGATTTTATGTGAAACAATATGTAAAGTGATATTTTAGACTTATTCTGTTAGTGTTAGTGATTTTGATGAATTTATCTGAAAGTCATCGCAGTATTAGGTCATTATGCTAGTTATTTATTTGGTATGTAAGTTTTGTTAGCATTAGCGTTATTTGATATGTTCTATGCGACAAGCTTGATTTTGTTGCTCTTTAAACCGACACATTTTTGTTTTGATGCAGGACAAAGTTTACTCCAAAAAATATAATTTTGTCTATGTGATGAATTTATCAAAAAATCTTACTGACGATAATGTACGTTTCTAACTACATTATAGTTATTTTATTTATATTTTAAGTTTTGTTTAGGAAAATGTATTTTTTTGTATCTGCAGCTTCGGAAGAGGTTCCATTTTTATGGAACGATTAAAGATATTACTATATTATACTAAAAGGCAGGAGCTAACATTGTGCAAAACAAGCATTTAATGCAAACTTTGCAAAATTGGCGGAAACAGCCCCTGAGGTTCAAGTGTCACTGCAAAGTAAGTCCTTTAACATTAATAATCTTTCGCAACTTGGCAAAAACAACCCCTAAGGTTTAAATGTCGTTGCAAAGTAAGTCCTTTAAGCAATCCCGCTGCATCGCGCGGGTTTTCCAACACTCGTTATTCCTAAAATAAAAGGTATATCAACTGCGTTTGTCTACTATGTTGTTAACATATATTAATTATGTTTGTGTAACACCCTGACCCGACAAGGGTAAAGATATCACAATACGGTTTCATATCAGAACTTTAAATACTATACGAAAGCGGAAGCCTTTACAAAACTTACAAAAGATAATATAAATAACTTAATATCAAAATAAATCTAAGATCCCTATTTTCAAATCTTGCTCTTGTCTCTACTCTCAACCCAGATCAGCTATCCCATAAGCTCATCTTGAATGTTTAATACCTGCCGCAGGAAAAGAAAGTGCGGCTGAGCTTACAAAGCCCAGTGAACAGATATAACGAAACAAAAACTAAAATAGAATAAATATACAATTAACGAAATCACAACGGAATGAGAAATAACGAATCTTTGAGGATTCTGCGTAAGCGCAAATATACAGAAATCCAGAAAAAACACATAACAGTTAACGATCACCTCAGAACACGTTTATGACACAAACTCAAACACATCAGAACAACCAAACACTTAACATATCAAGAATAATAGATTCCGTATCAACCAAACGAAGAGTCTAATGACCAACGGAAACAGTTACCAGAAAATAAACATGGCATTCATACAAATCAATTAATCTACATTTAACACACTTAATTCAATATTGCAGCAGCGGTAATAGCAATCAAATCATGGCAGACCAAATCATAAACAGATAGATACCCTAACGTATAGGTAAAGTTTACCAGATTAACGGAACAATAATACTACTAAACTTTCAGAACAATTGATCATTACTAACGTAGTCATCACTCAGATCAAAAGTTCACATAACGATAAGTTAACAGACAATCAGATGACAGCATGCGAATCATATTTAAACATATTAATCATATCCTAGCATGGCAACTAGTAATCACTTGAACATATACGTCATTAGCACATTCACAAACATATCATATCAGATTACATAATATAAACACTCGAAATACCGAATCATACAGAATACTTAACACAAAAGTAACAGATAAAGATTTAGTCAACTACCACGAGCCCAGAATCTATCATATCAGAAATATCTTTCTTCTTCAAAAGGTAACCTCAGAAAATAATTGGAGTAGCTAGCTCCCAGAATTTTGTGAAGACGCGTATTGCACACGACATCATTCACCAGAAAACATATCAGATAACAGATCAGATCTAGGATGCATCCATACGCCCCTTCCTACATATACAAAATATGCTTCACCATCCAGAGACGTGGCAGAACATCACTCTACTGCCCTAGAGTCATATCAGAGGTGCATCACTGATACGGACATGGAACCCCCATGACTAGTGAAATATTTGGCTCGGGTGTCAAACTAACTCAGGTCAAACAGATTTTCAGACATGACACAGATCATAATTCATCATAAAGGTCACAGATAACATATCAGATAACTTCATATCATAAGGTTCATATTCAAATATTCAGAAGTCAGAAGTTCATATCACAGTGGCATATCATACATTCATAATCAGAAGTTCATAATCAACCATAGCAAGGTTCAACAATTGTGCATATCAAAATCTTCCTAACATAAGTTCACATCAGATCTTGCATAGTTCACTAGAACATGTATTTTACACAAGTAACAGATCAAACAATCAGAAAGGGTTCATAGCAATGGCATCGGAAACCCTAATAAGTAAAATAGAAAAACGAACGAAAAGAACATCATAAGGAACCTTTACTAAAAAGGTCAGAATATCTGTACCTTAAAGCAAATGAGAGGAAAGCAAACGAATGTAGGAATACGAAGATGTAACGTCGCGTCTCCTTCAACGAATCTACACGGATTATGATTTACTTAATACTTATTAGTATCATTAATGTCATAACGGATTAATCTCATTAATACTTTTAGAGTTGTCAGAATATTCTCATTTTTAGTGACGGACGGAATTACAACATTTTAGAGTATTCATCATTAATTAGCCAAACTTATGGGTTACAAATGATAAATGGTAAACTTAAGGGTTTAATATGATAAATATCTTATTTGAGGACTTATATGATCATCATTCAAAGTATAGGGTTTATAAATGTCAAGGACGGATTTTAGGATTCTCTTTCAAAAATAATTTATACAAGCCTTCTTAACTTACATGATTACTCAAGACTCACACGTAACATTGTTCGCATACAAACCTTAATGAGACCATGCATGCAATACTTTTAATTCATGATATGTGACTTCTTGCATAAAATCATAACTCACGCATGTTTACGACACACTTAGTACTAGCTCATTATACTCTTAATCAATAGTTATTAATGACTCCAAAACTTACCCTCTCTCACATGAAATAACGAATTTACACACTTAGCTTTTAACCCTAATCGACTTCCTATTTAGGTTCTAGGGTTTCCCATACTTTTTAATATTACTTAATACGCATTTAATTCACATGTTACTTCTTTTAATGACTTTCACTTTGACCTAGAACGTATATGAAAAACAAACCGAAGTTACCTCAAAACTCATGCATGCCTCTACACAATTAACTCACACTTGTCGACCCATAATTACTCAGAATTACATATTACACCTTTAACATCTTTAATTATATGATCTAACCTTAGATTATCAGATTTTACAATTTTAGCCCAAAGGTTTTTAGAATTTACAAAACATACCCTTTTAATTTAATAACAATTCGAATGGCCCTCTAAATATCCAAAATTACACGTTTAACCCTCATACTTATTCTTATATGTTTAGTACCTTTATTTTACTGTTTACAGAAATAACCTTTAAGTTTCATAATTTACAAAACCAACCCAAAACTTTTATTTAAAACCGATTGATGCATAATTCAAGAACAAACCCTAAACCTAGGTTTAACCCATCATTAATTCATCATTACTACAGCATTAATTAATCTTTACCATAACAAACAAACCCTAGTTTTATCCAAGCCCTAATCGTCCCTTTTTAAATTCTTCCTTTTTCATACTCGATCGAACAAAACAAATCCATAACAAATCACACAAGCTTCGAATTCGCTAATATGTATTTTATTCAGGTCGTATAACATATAAGAGTCTCCATAAAATTCAGATCATGGTCCCAAAAATTATTATATGCTCGTTCTCTATTTTATACGCTTTTAGGGTTTTAATTCAAAACAATTCCATACGACTTGTTAAATATGCATGAATAATTTTTACAGGTTCTATATGACTTTTAGGACTGAAAATAATATTGGAAACATACCCTTGATGAGATTAGGACGTTAGAACAAAAGAACACACAAACTCCACTCGGTAAAACCCTAATCGACCAAGAAAATCACCACGATCAAACCGGCACCTTAGAACCTCGAATCAGATTTTTAACACCTTCTTTACCTTCAAACTCGTCCAAGAAAAATAGCTCTAAGCCTTGAAAAACGAATGTCGAATTGTTTAGGGTTTTAGAGTCGGTTTTAGGTTTATCGCTAGTTAGGGTTGTTAGGGATCAAAATATAAACCGTGTATGTATGTATATATATGATTTACTAATTTTCTTGTGGGTTTAATATTATAATGGACTTATAATAAATGGGATCTTAACTTTATAAATTTGTATTGGGCCTTTATTAATTTTATTCTTTTATAAAACTTAATAAATACCATCGGCTATATATATAAAACACAAAACTGATTTCATAAAATTATAAACTATAAAAATTAACTTTACAAAGTCTTTAAAATTTATTTGGATCATGTGTGATATTTCTTGATAATTTTCTGAATTTACATAGCTTATTTGGTACACTTTAAATTAATTATTCATACTTTTTGATCATATGGGTATTTTGGTCTTTTTGTGAATTTTAGAAATTCAGGTTTTACAGTTTGTGTAAAATTATATTATGTTTTGATTTTTAGCTATGGCTTTGTTTACTTTAAAACTCAAGAGGTGATGAAATCTGCTTTAGCAATGGATGGAACACCGTTTGGTGATCAATTGATAGTTGTTAGGGTAGGTTAGGTTAACCCTGATATTAAAGAAATTGTTGGAGATATTAAGGAGGTGATGTTGAAGGGTCCGCCCTAGATGTTAAGGAGGGTGATGTTAATTCAGAAGTGAACAAGGGTTATGGAAACAGTATAGGTCTAAATCGGCATAAAAAAGAGGGTCAACATACTGGAAACATGGGTCGTATGTTAATAGCATATTTGCGAATTGGTTAGCGTTTTGTGTTTACATTTTTTAGTCGACATTTGATTAACGTGTTAGTTTGTTGATGAAAATAATTCTAGCAAGTCTGTAGGTATTATTGCGGAATCAATGAGTAAATGGGTTGATGAATATAAGGTATTTATTCCGGAATTAGTGAGTAACCGCGCTGATGAAAACATGTGTTGTATGTCGATAACAAATTTGCTGAATTGGTTAGTGTTTGTGTTGATGAAACGAGGTTGTTCGCATCCGCAATTCTGCATATGTTCATTATTGAGACGTTAAACAAAAGTAAACAAACAGAATAGATGAAACACACACAAACTAGAATAGTGATTGAAGTCTCACATTTTATGTGCAACCATCTCCCAAATAAATGGTCAAGATTATTATATATATAATCCTTATAATGACTTCTCTAGCTATTTCAAGGTTACAATATATAGAATATTTTACTTCAAAATGTTTAAAGAATCAAATCACAAACTACCCTTTCTTCTAAAATCTTCATGTTTATGAAAAGTGCTAGTTTTTCTTTTGTTAGAGCTCCTTCACCCGTGTACATATCGGGTTTCCAAACTAAACCTCTCTAACGGCACCTAAAATTTGACTCATAATGAGAACACATTATTTTCCTTCGATTAACATAAAACAATGTATTATGACAGTCAAAATGTCCAATTAACTTTGGTCTAAACATATTAGAAAAAATTGTATAACTTATTCAAAAAAAAGATATACTGATCGAGTTCTTGAAACTAATTGACAAAATAATATTAAAATATTCTTGAAAAACATAAGTTATTTAACATTTAAACTTTGTTCGTCAGACAAAATTTTATAAATGATTTAAAAGTAATCTTCTAAAATCATATGCTACTTAATGTTATATTATAAAGATAATCTTTATTTATTCTAAATCCTGTTATATCTTCATCCGCAACTTCATCTTTAGTTAGAACACCAAGTATTTTCGTCAAACATACCATTCCAAACATTCCATATGTCTCATCTTGACAGTAGTTAGATAAGTTTGTCCCCATGGGTGTAATCAAGCCGAGTACTTGAGTTTTAAATTCCGAGTTCAAGTTTGACCTTTATTAGTAAAGTTAACGAAAAAATATATATGTATATGACATGATAAAAGTATAATTTAAGAAAACCTCGATAAGGCTCGCGAGTTGCATGAACCAATGAGGCTTGTATTTCAATGGTATCTCATGTTGTGTGAGAAACTTATCAACCAAATTGTTGTGGGTTCAAGTCATGCTTAAGACGTGTGAGATAGTGGTGTATATTGTGTGAGATAAATAATTGACGTTCTAAAAAAAATAAATAATAAAAAACTCGATGTCGGCTTGGATTCCTACTGGATTGACTTAAGCTTAATTCGATTGAAGCCAAATAAATTCGAAGTGTTTTATAAGTTGATATGAAACAAATCACGAGCTCTCGTCTCGTTTACAGTATGTCCCTTCAATTGAGCCTCAAGCCAAAATATTACGTAAAAGTATAATTCAAACAGTAGTTACGGATTTTATGTTATTAGTAAACAATTATAAATTCAAAACTATTAAGTCACCCCTATTTTAAGGTTATTAATGATGTTTTTCTTTTGTAAATTCCGTTTTCCACTTTCTAAATCCTGCTTAGAGTCTCTAATGAACTGTAATCGTGCGCTTATCATTGTATTAAAGACATAGTTTTAAGAGTACAATGTCAATAATACTCCTAAAAGTCAAAGTTCTCGAAACACCCTTTGCCTATATTATTAGTCTAATCTTTTAGATTATTACTGTCAATCTATCGTAGATTTCACAAACAGAAAACTCATTTTTCTTTTTCCTTTTTGGTCTTTTTAATAATTAAAATTAGTATAAATAAATTTTATTGTCAAATTTTACTCTTTAAAATACTTTGATTTCCACTTAGACGCTATAGAATCATATGTCGTGTTGTTGTTTATACATGTGCAATGTAAAACACTTAAACACTCGTAGTAATTTTTTCAATGGTTTTGATTCTTCGGAAAGGAAAATCACGTGGGCTGCGTGGGACAAAATTTTAGCTTCCAAGAACAATGGTGGTTTAAGTGTGTCAAGTTTTCATGCTCTTAACCGTGCTCTCCTTCTTAAATGGGTATGGCGTTTTATTTCTCAAGATGGTTCGCTTTGGTTTCGTGTGATTCAAGCTTTGTATGGGCCAGCTATTGATTCTCATCCGGTTAAGTTATCTTCTAATTGGTGTTCAATTGTTCGTGAATTATACCTTCTGTCGGGGAAAGGTTTTTATTTTTTGTCCTTTTGCAAATACGCATAGGGGATAGGAATGGTACGCGTTTCTGGTTCGATATTTGGATTGGCAATAAGCCCCTTCAGGTGATCTTCCCCCGTTTGTTTGCGCTTGAGTTAGACAAGGAGATCTTGGTTGCAGACAAAATGAAGGTTGAGTTGGATCACTCCTTTAGACGTCAAGTACGGGACGGTTCTGAACACCAACAGTTGGTAGATTTATACTTGCGTCTGGAATTGGTGTATCTTTCTCAGTCTAATGATAGATGGGTTTGCGACTTGTCAGGTGATGGCAAATTTCGAGTGAGAGAGGTTCGTAATTTTCTTGATAACTTGTTCCTTCCTTCTCACTCGGAACCCACGAGATGGATTAAATTTATCCCCATCAAGGTTAACGTTTTTGTTTGGCGAGCTCGTCATGATTTTTGTTAGGCTTCGATCCCTAACAACCTGGTTACTAGAAAGCGGATTACCCGATCTCGAAGACGTGGTCGACAGAAAAGAAAGCATATGCACAAGTAAGTAACCTTAATCGAACCTTGGTTAGTATTGAAAGACTGCGTACAAGACCCCTCCCCCTCACCTCCTTTTATAGAGATGAGGGGGGAAGTAAACCGACTTGTACAAGGACAAGAAGTCGGTTGATAACAAGCTGTAAAGAAACGGATTTGGCTTGGGACACAAACCGACCCAACGACCCTTATTGATATCCTAGGACTAGTTGACTAATAGGAAACTTAACACTTAATCCCCTAGACACTCGTAAGCTAAGATAAAGACTAAATACATAACAATTTCCACCTTAGGCTTTATATTAGCCTACTCCGACACTCAGCAACTCCAAACAGTGTTCAAGCTTCAGTCCAGGTACCACCTTCGTCAAGGCATCCGCAACATTGTGTTCAGTACCCACCTTCAGAACTTCAACCGTCTTTGCTTCCAAGACCTCTCTGATAAAGTGATAACGCACATTGATGTACTTAGTCCTTTCATGAAAAACATGATTCCGCGATAAGTGAATCACGCCCTGATTATCACAATTAACTGCCACATTGTTAAGCTCCACGCCCAAATCTTCCAAGATTCCCCTTAGCCAAATAGCTTCCTTCACAGCCTCCGTAAGGGCCATATACTCCGCCTCTGTAGTTGAAAGAGCCACCACGTGTTGTAGCGTTGCTTTCCAGCTTACAACACATCCCTGTACTAAAAACGCGTAACCAGTGATAGACCTACCTTTATCCTGATCCTTAGCGTAGTCTGAATCAACAAAACATGTTACGTCCACATGGTTGCCACGATCTGTCCCATACACCAAACCCACGTTTGCAGTGCCCTGCAAATATTTCAAAATCCACTTCACTGCTTTCCAATGCTTTTTACCCGGATTCGCCAAATATCTACTAACTACACTTACCGCATACGCTATGTCTGGCCTCGTGCACACCATCAAGTACATTAAGCTCCCAACCGCATTTGCATACGGCACCTTACTCATCCTTTCAACATCACAATCCCTAACCGGACAATCCTTCAAAGATAGCTTGAAGTGCCCACCCAATGGCATCTTAACCGATTTCCTATTGTCTATTCTAAAATTATTTAAAATCTTATAAACATACCCGGATTGTGACACCCTCAGAATCTTGCGACTCCGATCCTTGATGATCTCCATACCAAGAATCTTCTTTGCTTCCCTGAGCTCTTTCATGTCGAACTCCTTTTTATGCAAAGACTTGATAGACCCAATCTCAGCCTTGCTTTTACAAGCAATCAGCCTATCGTCTACATATAAAAATAGATAGATATGCTCACCTGGTGCATAACTCATGTAATATACGCAGCTGTCGTAACTGCTACGTTTGAACCCATTGCTCAACATGTACTCATCGAACCTCCTATACCATTGCCTAGGTGACTGCTTCAAACCATAAAGGGATTTCTTTAACAAACATACCTTGTTACCTTGTTCATATCCCGGTTGTTGCCTCATGTAGATCACTTCTTCAAGATTTCCATGTAAAAATGCCGTCTTTACATCAAGCTGCTCCATCTCATAATCTCTACACGCAGTCAATGCAAGTATAACCCGGATAGATGTGTGTCAAACTACCGGAGAAAATACTTCATTGTAGTCAATACCTGCCCTCTGTGTGAATCCACAAGCCACCAACCTCGCCTTGTACCTAGGCTTTTGAACACCTTCAATCCCTTCTTTTATCTTATATAGCCATTTGCAGATCACCAGCTTTTGCCCAGCTGGATGATCTACTAACTCATAGGTCTTATTCTTCCTCAGAGAATCCATCTCTTCATCCATAGCAGCTTTCCACTTAGAACTATCTTCACAAGAAACTGCCTCCTAGTATGTCAACGGTTCATGAGTATCTTCTTCCTCTGCTGCAGCAAATGCGTAAGCAACCATATTACTCTCATCTCGAAACCTCAAAGGTTTCATTCTTGTCATTGGCTCTCTATCCCGAACCAACTGATAATCTGTGAGATCAAGTGTCTGATCAGTTTCTTGATCCTCTGCATCTTTATCATTGTTATCTTCCTGATCATTTATATGATCTTCTTGATCATTTGTCTGATCTTCCTCAAGCGTATGATTATTTAACCTTTGCAGTTCCACCTCAACCTGTAATTTCTCAACAGACTTATCAGTACCTGCACCAGAATTCTTCAACGTGTCTTTGTACATGACACTTTCATTGAAGACCACGTTCCTGCTAGTGACTATTTTAGGTGATTCATTATCAAGCCTATATAGCCTGTACCCCTTCACACCCTCAGGATACCCTAAAAGAACGCATTTTACCGCTCTCGGCTCGAGCTTACCTTGTTTAACGTGTGAATATGCGACACAGCTAAAAATCCTTAACATCCCATAATCACTTGGATGTCCCGACCACATCTCCATGGGTGTCTTTTTCTGAATCGCTGTTGATGGTGACCTATTTATGAGATATGCAGCCGTACATGCCGCTTCCGCCTAGAAGGTCTTGGGCAATCCAGACTGAATTAATAAACATCGTACCTTATCCATGAGAGTTCTGTTCATCCGTTCTGCTAACCCATTCTGCTGCGGCGTCCCGACAACTGTCAAATGTCTAGCAATCCCACTCTCAGTGCATAGCTGATCAAAATCCCGGTTACAGAACTCAGGAACATTATATGTCCTAAGCTTCTTAACCGTCCTCCTAGTCTGATTCTCTACTAACTGCTTCCACTCTTTGAACCTTCCAAATGCTTCATGTTTGAACCTGAGAATATAAACCCATAGCCTCCTAGAATAAATCATCAACGATAGATAAGAAATACCTCTTACCACTAATGATTCCACCTGAGACAGACCCCATAAGTCTGAATGAACATAGTCTATCACTCCCTGAGTAGTGTGCCTTCCTACACCGAAACAAACTCGGTGCGACTTTCCCAGAACACAATTCTCACAAAATTAGAGCTTACCTAGACTTTTCTTGCCAAACAGCTCCTGCTTTTCCAGCACCTGTAGTCCCGCCTCACTGATATGTCCCAGTCTTTTGTGCCAAACCTGCGCAAGACTGTCTTTTTCTTCAACACAAGCATTAAGCTCACCTTCCACTGCATGGCCATCCAAAGAGTATACGCAATTATCCCTTCGGGTTCCAGATAAAATAACCCTGGAACCATTAATCACCTTGATTTTCCCCGACTGCAATTTTATGGTATATCCTTCTTTTTCAAGAGTTCCCAGCGATATCAAGTTTCTTTTCAATTCAGGAATATACCTGACATTGTGTAACACAAAACTTGACCCATCTTTCAGTTGTACCCTTACCTTGCCAATACCTCTGATTTTACACTCCCTGTTATCACCCAACAGTACTCTGCCCCCATCGCATTCCAGAAAATCAAACAATAAATCTAACCTGGGTGTCATGTGGTATGAACCTCTTGAATCCATAATCCAATCCAGCAATGCATCTGCACTCATCACCATCATCACCTTAGAACCGTCATAAATCGAACCACTAGAGCTTGGTTGATCCTCTTTCTTGACGAAACCATTTGACTTCTTGCGATTATTCTTCGGACAGTTTCTCTTCAAGTGCTCCTTAGATTGGCAAATATAGCATTTGAGTCTTCCACCTCGAGACTTCGATCTTGACTTTCCCCTAGACTGATGTGAATTCCTGCGATCAGTTCTTCCCCTCACATACAACCCTTCACCATCATCCCCTTTCGCTTTAGATCTTTCTTTGATTTCCATTGAATTCAGTGTGGCCATCACATCTTCCAAAGTCAAAGCTTCCCGTCCATAAAGCAAGGTATCCACAAAGTGTTCGTATGATGCTGGTAAAGAAGTGAGTAATAATAAAGCAAGATCTTCATCCTCGAATTTTAACTCAGTATTTGCTAAATCAAGAACGATTTTGTTGAACTCATCTATATGCTCGGAAATCGTACGTCCAGCCGGCATGTAGAATGTATACAACTTCTTCTTCAGGTACAACTTGTTGGCCAAGGACTTTGTCTTGTACAAAGTCTCGAGCTTGGTCCAAACCCCCGCTGCAGTCGTCTCCCCGGTAACCTCTCTCAGTACCTTGTTACCTAAACACAAAATCACGACACTATGAGCTTTCTTGTTTAGCTCAGCTCTCGCTGCAGCATCCATGTCTGCGGGTAAAACCTCTAGAGCTGCTTCACATCTATTCTGGATTAATAAAGCACGCATCTTGACTCTCCATAACCCGAAATCACCGATTCCATCGAATTTCTCGATGTCAAACTTTGCTCCCGTCATTCTTTATCCCTTTATTAATTTGCTAAACCTTGTGAAAAAACCTCACAATCACAAACTAACAAAGTCCCTTGTGCAATACCTTCTTAATGAATAACATTTTCTTTTCTAAATTATAAAAATATTTTATTAAAAAAAAACAAAAAGACAACACCAATATTTAGTTGACTTTTTCTCACCCAAGGTCTGATTCTTTTCTTCCCTGTCCTAGTGACAAAACACAACTAACAGATCTTGCTGATCGAGAAATTCGAAACCCAAGAAACCTTCAACAAATTGAAACCCAAGAAACCTTAACTGTCGATACCCTGTTGCAACCTTGTCGATCAACAACCTGAACAACAAGACCCTTTTTGTACTCGATCAACCTTCCAGAAAACGAATACAAAAAAAAAGTATCTTCTTGATCGATCCTAGATAACCAGAGAACTCGCGAACCGAAGCTCTTGATACCACTTGTTAGGATTCGATCCCTAACAACCTGGTTACTAGAAAGCGGATTGCCCGATCTCGAAGATGTGGTCAACAGAAAAGAAAGAATATGCACAAGTAAGTAACCATAATCGAACCTTGATTAGTATTGAAAGAATGCGTACAAGACCCCTTCCCCTCACCTCCTTTTATAGAGATGGGGGGGAGGGGGGGGGGGGAAGTAAACCGACTTGTACAAGGACAAGAAGTCGGTTGATAACAAGCTATAAAGAAACGGGTTGGGCTTGGGACACAAACCGACCCAACGACCCTTATTGATATCCTAGGACTAGTTGACTAATAGGAAACTTAACACTTAATCCCCTAGACACTCGTAAGCTAAGATAAAGACTAAATACATAACAATTATCTTTCAACTAGAGTTAACCTGAATCGTAGAGGAATTATCTTGGAGTCTTCTTTGTGTCCATTATGTCATTCAGAGGAGGTGGATATCAATCATGTTCTTTTCAGATTTGAAGTGGCCCAGATTATTGTTCGTCGTATATGTCGATGGTGGGACTTGGATTGGCATGATATTAAGTCTTTTTCGGATTGGCTTAGCTGGTTTTCTTCGATTCGTCTTTCGACCAAGGTGAAGAATATGTTGGAAGGCGTTTTTTCTGTTGCTTGGTGGTATATTTGGGGTCTGAGAAACCACTTTATTTTCAATAAGACGCCTCCGAGAAGATCGGTGATTTTGACGACATTGTGTCGTATTATTTTACTTGGTGGTCAAGTCGTTGTAATAGGATCATTTCGTGGGATTCTTGGTTAAAAAACCCATATTTAATTTCTTTGTAATGTTTCTTCTAGCTTCTTGCTAGTTTTTATAAAATTTGCCGTTTTAAAAAAAAAAACATACTACAGTAAAAACTCTATAAATTAATGAGGTTGGGACCGACATATTTTATTAATTTAGCGAGATATTATTTTATCGATAAATTAATAAATTATTAATTTAAAGATGGTTAATTACGGGTATGCATTATCAGCACAAAATGGATATGAATCATTTGCTAGATTATCCTGGTGAAAATAATGAATGTTACGTGGTTCAAGGAATTGAAGAAATTTTGGCGGATACCATTCAAAATCCGGTCGATGATGAAGTTGAGGATGATTCAATAGCTTTGGAACCAGTCACTCAAAACGAAGCATTACAAGCGGCAACAACTCTTCACAACTTTTTGTTCCAATACGAGAAGACAACGCCTCAACTCTTGAGTGCAATAGGGAGATCTAAAGATGAAATCAATATAGATTTGAAGTTTAACAAAAAACAAGTGACTATAGATTCATTTTTTACTCAACAATCTTAGAATTTTGAAGTGTATCACACATATATAATATATATATTATGGATTTTTTTAATGATTATTAATTTATAGTTACGTTGGGACTAATATATATACACTAGGGTTTCAAAAAAATTATTATCTTATTATTTTATCGATTGGGGTTAAAATTTGCACTGGTCCCAAGTTGGGACCGGACAAATTATTAGTTTTATTGAGTTTATTAATTTATCGAGTATTAATTTATAGAGGTTTTACTGTAATTATTTCACGTTAATACAACCCTTCTTATAAACTGATAAGTGGTCAAATAATGAATAAGATCCCAAATTAAGTCTCATCATACAAAAGATTCGAATGCTTTTAGCTTTTAAACAACTTCAAAACCAAGAAACAAAAATAATTAACAAAGAAAAAAGGAAAGTGCGTAAAAAGTAGAACATCGTGATGGTCCCAGCTTCGTCATTCTTATTTTAATCCAAGTGCTCTAACAGCGTTACATGCATGACACACTTTTGTTTGTTTGTTAATGCATGACACACTTTTGTTTGTTAATACGTAATTGGAATTAAGACGTTTTTTAAGAATTATCCACGTGGTTATAATATTTTACCCTCCATACCAATCTAATTATTTTGATAAAGTCCAATTAAATTCATTTGTACCCATCTATTTATTTTAACAAGCCCAATTAAACCCATCTAATTTTATAACAAAACACAAATTGACCCAAATTTAACCGGTGGCTAAAAAATTGCCACCTCTAATTTAACCTAGCTATTTATTGTCTTTGTGATAGCAATCAAAATTAAATGCATCAACACGTGTTTATATACTTTATCATTACATACTTTAGATACTTCTGTTAGACGAAAAAGTTATAGTCTTGTCATAAAGTTCTATAATTACTATGGCGCTTAAAATTATAGGATAAAAATATTACAAGTTTTAATTCAGCTGTATATCATAAAGCTCTATTTTCCCTTGTTTTTGTAGTTGGATTGCCACTCTCAAAGCGTTGACGTTTGGTATTACATTACAATATTCTATTATGTTTCCGGACATTCATTGTCGTGTTAGTGATTTTGATGATTTTATGTGAAACAATATGTAAAGTGATGTTTTAGACTTGTTATTCTGTTTGTGTTTGTGATTTTGATGAATTTATATAAGTCATTGTCGTATTAGGTCATTATGCTAGGTATTATTTTGGTATGTAAGTTTTGTTAGTGTTAGTGTTATTTGATATGTTCTATGCAACAAGCTAGATTTTGTTGCTCTTTAAACCGACACATTTCTGATTTAATGCAGGACAAAGTTTATTCCAAAAAAGATCATTTTGTCTATGTGAGGAATTTATCAAAAAATGTTACTGACGATAATGTACGTTTCTAACTATATAATAGTTGTTATATTTATATTTTAATGGATGGAACAACGTTTGGTGATCAATTGATAGTTGTTAGGGTGGGTTAGGTTAACCCTGATATCAGAGAAATTGTTGGAGATATTAAGGAGGGTGATGTTGAAGGGTTAGCCCCAGATGTTAAGGAGGGTGATGCTAATTCAGAAGTAAGCAAGTCTAATTCGGCATAAAAAAGAGGGTCAACATGCTGGAAACATGGGTTGTATGTTGATAGCATATTTGCGAATTGGTTAGCGTTTTGTGTTTACATGTTTTAGTCGACATTTGATTAACGTGTTAGTTTGTTGATGAAAATAATTCTAGCAAGTCTGTAGGTATTATTGCGGAATCAATGAGTAAATGGGTTGATGAATATAAGGTATTTATTCCGGAATTAGTGAGTAACCGTGTTGATGAAAACATGTGTTGTATGTCGATAACAAATTTGCTGAATTGGTTAGTGTTTGTGTTGATGAAACGAGGTTGTTCGCATCCGCAATTCTGCATATGTTCATTATTGAGACGTTAAACAAAAGTAAACAAACAGACTAGATTAAACACACACAAATTATAATAGTGATTGAAGTCTCACGTTTTATATGTGCAACCACCTCCCAAATAAAGGAATTTGCTAGAACCACACAAAATCATTCACACGCTGAGGTGGAAGCGGATGATTGGTTTTTTGTGAGAGTGGATCCCACAAAAAACCAATCATCCACTTCCACCTCAGCGTGTGGATTTTTTTTGTGGATGATTTTATGTGGATGTATCACTCCTCCCAAATAAATGGTCAAGATTATTATATATATAATGCTTACAATAACTTCTCTAGATATTTCAAGGTAACAATATCCAGAATCTTTTACTTCAAAATATTTAAAGAATCAAATCACAAACTACCCTCTCTTCTAAAATCTTCATGTTTGTGAAAAGTGTTAGTTTTTCTTTTGTTAGAGATCCTTCACCCGTGTACATGTCGTGTTTCTAAACTAAACCTCTCTAACGGTACTTAAAATTTGACTCATAATGAGAACACATTTTTTTCCTTCGATTAACATAAAACAATTTATTATGACAGTCAAAATGTCCAAATAACTTTGGTCTAAACATATTAGAAAAAATTGTATAACTTATTTTAAAAAAAGATATACTGATCGAGTTCTTGAAACTAATTGACAAAATAATATTAAAATATTCTTGAAAAACATAAGTTATTTAACATTTAAACTTTGTTCGTCAGACAAATTTTTATAAATGATTTAAAAGTAATCTTCTAAAATCATATGCTACTTAATGTTATATTATAAAGATAATCTTTATTTATTCTAAATCCTGTTATATCTTCATCCACAACTTCATCTTTAGTTAGAACACCAAGTATTTTCGTCAAACATTCCATATGTGTCATCTTGACAGTAGTTAGATAAGTTTGTCCCCATGGGTGTAATCAAGCCGAGTACTAAAGCTCGAGCTCGTTTGAGTTTTAAATTCCGAGTTGAAGTTTGACCTTTATTAGTAAAGTAAATGAAAAAAAATATATATGTATATGACATGATAAAAGTATAATTTAAGAAAACCTCGATAAGGCTCGCGAGTTGCATGAACCAATGAGGCTTGTGTTTCAATGGTATCTCATGTTGTGTGAGAAATTTATCAATCAAATGGTTGTGAGTTCAAGTTATGCTTAAAAAGTGTGAGATAGATTGTGCATTGTGGTGTATATTGTGTGAGATAAATAATTGACGTTCTAAAAAATATAAATAATAAAAAACTCGATGTCGGCTTGGATTCTACTCGATTGACTTGAGCTTAATTCGATTGAAGCCAAATAAATTCGAAGTGTTTTTTAAGTTGATGTGAAACAAATCACGAGCTCTCGTCTCGTTTACAGTATGTCCCTTCAATTGAGCCTCAAGCCAAAATATTACGTAAAAGTATAATTCAAACAGTAGTTACGGATTTTATGTCATTAGTAAACAATTATAAATTCAAAACTATTAAGTCACCCCTATTTTAAGGTTATTAATGATGTTCTTCTTTTGTAAATTCCGTTTTCCACTATCTAAATCCCGCTTAGAGTCTCTAATGAACTATAATCGTGCGCTTAGAGTCTCTAATGAACTGTAATCGTGCGCTTATCATTGTATTAAAGACATAGTTTTAAGAGTACAATGTCAATAATACTCCTAAAAGTCAAAGTTCTCGAAACACCCTTTGCCTATATTATTAGTCTAATCTTTTAGATTATTACTGTCAATCTATCGTAGATTTCACAAACTGAAAACTCATTTTTCTTTTTCCTTTTTGGTCTTTTTAATAATTAAAATTAGTATAAAAAAAATTTGTTGTCAAATTTTACTCTTTAAAATACTTTGATTTCCACTTAGACGCTATAGAATCATATGTCGTGTTGTTGTTTATACATGTGCAATGTAAAACACTTAAACACTCGTAGTAATTTTTTCAATGGTTTTGATTCTTCGGAAAGGAAAATCACGTGGGCTGCGTGGGACAAAATTTTAGCTTCCAAGAACAATGGTGGTTTAAGTGTGTCAAGTTTTCATGCTCTTAACCGTGCTCTCCTTCTTAAATGGGTATGGCGTTTTATTTCTCAAGATGGTTCGCTTTGGTTTCGTGTGATTCAAGCTTTGTATGGGCCAGCTATTGATTCTCATCCGGTTAAGTTATCTTCTAATTGGTGTTCAATTGTTCGTGAATTATACCTTCTGTCGGGGAAAGGTTTTTATTTTTTGTCCTTTTGCAAAAACGCATAGGGGATGGGAATGGTACGCGTTTCTGGTTCGATATTTGGATTGGCAATAAGCCCCTTCAAGTGATCTTCCCCCGTTTGTTTGCGCTTGAGTTAGACAAGGAGATCTTGGTTGCAGACAAAATGAAGGTTGAGTTGGATCACTCCTTTAGACGTCAAGTACGGGACGGTTCTGAACACCAACAGTTGGTAGATTTATACTTGCGTCTGGAATTGGTGTCTCTTTCTCAGTCTAATGATAGATGGGTTTGCGACTTGTCAGGTGATGGCAAATTTCGAGTGAGAGAGGTTCGTAATTTTCTTGATAACTTGTTCCTTCCTTCTCACTCGGAACCCACGAGATGGATTAAATATATCCCCATCAAGGTTAACGTTTTTGTTTAGCGAGCTCGTCATGATTTTTGTTAGGATTCGATCCCTAACAACCTGGTTACTAGAAAGCGGATTACCCGATCTCGAAGACGTGGTCGACAGAAAAGAAAGCATATGCACAAGTAAGTAACCTTAATCGAACCTTGATTAGTATTGAAAGACTGCGTACAAGACCCCTCCCCCTCACCTCCTTTTATAGAGATGAGGGGGGAAGTAAACCGACTTGTACAAGGACAAGAAGTCGGTTGATAACAAGCTGTAAAGAAACGGGTTGGGCTTGGGACACAAACCGACCCAACGACCCTTATTGATATCCTAGGACTAGTTGACTAATAGGAAACTTAACACTTAATCCCCTAGACACTCGTAAGCTAAGATAAAGACTAAATACATAACAATTTCCACCTTAGGCTTTATATTAGCCTACTCCGACACTCAGCAACTCCAGACAGTGTTCAAGCTTCAGTCCAGGTACCACCTTCGTCAAGGCATCCGCAGCATTGTGTTCAGTACCCACCTTCAGAACTTCAACCGCTTTGCTTCCAAGACCTCTCTGATAAAGTGATAACGCACATTGATGTACTTAGTCCTTTCATGAAAAACATGATTCCGCGATAAGTGAATCACGCCCTGATTATCACAATTAACTGCCACATTGTTAAGCTCCACGCCCAAATCTTCCAAGATTCCCCTTAGCCAAATAGCTTCCTTCACAGCCTTCGTAAGGGCCATATACTCCGCCTCTGTAGTTGAAAGAGCCACCACGTGTTGTAGCGTTGCCTTCCAGCTTACAACACATCCCTGTACTAAAAACGCGTAACCAGTGATAGACCTACCTTTATCCGGATCCTTAGCGTAGTCTGAATCAACAAAACATGTTACGTCCACATGGTTGCCACGATCTGTCCCATACACCAAACCCACGTTTGCAGTGCCCTGCAAATATTTCAAAATCCACTTCACTGCTTTCCAATGCTTTTTACCCGGATTCGCCAAATATCTGCTAACTACACTTACCGCATACGCTATGCCTGGCCTCGTGCACACCATCAAGTACATTAAGCTCCCAACCGCATTTGCATACGGCACCTTACTCATCCTTTCAACATCACAATCCCTAACCGGACAATCCTTCAACGATAGCTTGAAGTGCCCACCCAATGGCATCTTAACCGATTTCCTATTGTCTATTCTAAAATTATTTAAAATCTTATAAACATACCCGGATTGTGACACCCTCCGAATCTTGCGACTCCGATCCTTGATGATCTCCATACCAAGAATCTTCTTTGCTTCCCTGAGCTCTTTCATGTCGAACTCCTTTTTATGCAAAGACTTGATAGACCCAATCTCAGCCTTGCTTTTACAAGCAATCAGCCTATCGTCTACATATAAAAATAGATAGATATGCTCACCTGGTGCATAACTCATGTAATATACGCAGCTGTCGTAACTGCTACGTTTGAACCCATTGCTCAACATGTACTCATCGAACCTCCTATACCATTGCCTAGGTGACTGCTTCAAACCATAAAGGGATTTCTTTAACAAACATACCTTGTTACCTTGTTCATATCCCGGTTGTTGCCTCATGTAGATCACTTCTTCAAGATTTCCATGTAAAAATGCCGTCTTTACATCAAGCTGCTCCAGCTCATAATCTCTACACGCAGTCAATGCAAGTATAACCCGGATAGATGTGTGTCAAACTACCGGAGAAAATACTTCATTGTAGTCAATACCTGCCCTCTGTGTGAATCCACAAGCCACCAACCTCGCCTTGTACCTAGGCTTTTGAACACCTTCAATCCCTTCTTTTATCTTGTATAGCCATTTGCAGATCACCAGCTTTTGCCCAGCTGGATGATCTACCAACTCATAGGTCTTATTCTTCCTTAGAGAATCCATCTCTTCATCCATAGCAGCTTTCTACTTAGAACTATCTTCACAAGAAACTGCCTCCTGGTATGTCAACGGTTCATGAGTATCTTCTTCCTCTACTGCAGCAAATGCGTAAGCAACCATATTACTCTCATCTCGAAACCTCAAAGGTTTCGTTCTTGTCCTTGGCTCTCTATCCTGAACCAACTGATAATCTGTGAGATCAAGTGTCTGATCAGTTTCTTGATCCTCTGCATCTTTATCATTGTTATCTTCCTGATCATTTATCTGATCTTCTTGATCATTTTTCTGATCTTCCTCAAGCGTATGATTATTTAACCTTTGCAGTTCCACCTCAACCTGTAATTTCTCAACAGACTTATCAGTACCTGCACCAGAATTCTTCAACGTGTCTTTGTACATGACACTTTCATTGAAGACCACATTCCTGCTAGTGACTATTTTAGGTGATTCATTATCAAGCCTATATAGCCTGTACCCCTTCACACCCTCAGGATACCCTAAAAGAACGCATTTTACCGCTCTCGGCTCGAGCTTACCTTGTTTAACGTGTGAATATGCGACACAGCTAAAAATACTTAACATCCCATAATCACTTGGATGTCCCGACCACATCTCCATGGGTGTCTTTTTCTGAATCGCTGTTGATGGTGACCTATTTATGAGATATGCAGCCGTACATGCCGCTTCCGCCCAGAAGGTCTTGGGCAATCCAGACTGAATTAATAAACATCGTACCTTATCCATGAGAGTTCTGTTCATCCGTTCTGCTAACCCATTCTGCTGCTGCGTCCCGACAACTGTCAAATGTCTAGCAATCCCACTCTCAGTGCATAGCTGATCAAAATCCCGGTTACAGAACTCAGGACCATTATATGTCCTAAGCTTCTTAACCGTCCTCCTAGTCTGATTCTCTACTAACTGCTTCCACTCTTTGAACTTTCCAAATGCTTCATGTTTGAACCTGAGAATATAAACCCATACCCTCCTAGAATAAATCATCAACGATAGATAAGAAATACCTCTTACCTCCTAATGATTCCACCTGAGACGGACCCCATAAGTCTGAATGAACATAGTCTATCACTCCCTGAGTAGTGTGCCTTCCTACACCGAAACTAACTCGGTGCGACTTTCCCAGAACACAATTTTCACAAAAATAGAGCTTACCTAGACTTTTCTTGCCAAACAGCTCCTGCTTTTCCAGCACCTGTAGTCCCGCCTCACTGATATGTCCCAGTCTTTTGTGCCAAACCTGCGCAAGACTGTCTTTTTCTTCAACACAAGCATTAAGCTCACCTTCTACTGCATGGCCGTCCAAAGAGTATACGCAATTATCCCTTCGGATTCCAGATAAAATAACCCTGGAACCATTAATCACCTTGATTTTGCCCGACTGCAATTTTATGGTATATCCTTCTTTTTCAAGAGTTCCCAGCGATATCAAGTTTCTTTTCAATTCAGGAATATACCTGACATTGTGTAACACAAAACTTGACCCATCTTTCAGTTGTACCCTTACCTTGCCAATACCTCTGATTTTACACTCCCTGTTATCACCCAACAGTACTCTGCCCCCATCGCATTCCAGAAAATCAAACAATAAATCTAACCTGGGTGTCATGTGGTATGAACCTCTTGAATCCATAATCCAATCCAGCAATGCATCTGCACTCATCACCATCATCACCTTAGAATCGTCATAAATCGAACCACTAGAGCTTGGTTGATCCTCTTTCTTGACGAAACCATTTGACTTCTTGTGATTATTCTTCGGACAATTTCTCTTCAAGTGCTCCTCAGATTGGCAAATATAGCATTTGAGTCTTCCACCTCGAGACTTCGATCTTGACTTTCTCCTAGACTGATGTGAATTCCTGCGATCAGTTCTTCCCCTCACATACAACCCTTCACCATCATCCCCTTTCGTTTTAGATCTTTCTTTGATTTCCATTGAATTCAGTGTGGCCATCACATCTTCCAAAGTCAAAGCTTCCCGTCCATAAAGCAAGGTATCCACAAAGTGTTCGTATGATGCTGGTAAAGAAGTGAGTAATAATAAAGCAAGATCTTCATCCTCGAATTTTAACTCAATATTTGCTAAATCAAGAACGATTTTGTTGAACTCATCTATATGCTCGGAAATCATACGTCCAGCCGGCATGTAGAATGTATACAACTTCTTCTTCAGGTACAACTTGTTGGCCAAGGACTTTTTCATGTACAAAGTCTCGAGCTTGGTCCAAACCCCCGCTGCAGTCGTCTCCCCGGTAACCTCTCTCAGTACCTTGTTACCTAAACACAAAATCACGGCACTATGAGCTTTCTTGTTTAGCTCAGCTCTCGCTGCAGCATCCATGTCTGCGGGTAAAACCTCTAGAGCTGCTTCACATCTATTCTGGATTAATAAAGCACGCATCTTGACTCTCCATAACCCGAAATCACCGGTTCCATCGAATTTCTCGATGTCAAACTTTGCTCCCGTCATTCTTTATCCCTTTATTAATTTGCTAAACCTTGTGAAAAAACCTCACAATCACAAACTAACAAAGTCCCTTGTGCAATACCCTCTTAATGAATAACATTTTCTTTTCTAAATTATAAAAATATTTTATTAAAAACAAACAAAAAGACAACACCAATATTTAGTTGACTTTTTCTCACCCAAGGTCTGATTCTTTTCTTCCCTGTCCTAGTGACAAAACACAACTAACAGATCTTGCTGATCGAGAAATTCGAAACCCAAGAAACCTTTAACAAATTGAAACCCAAGAAACCTTAACTGTCGATACCCTGTTGCAACCTTGTCGATCAACAACCTGAACAACAAGACCCTTTTTGTACTCGATCAACCTTCCAGAAAACGAGTACAAAAAAAAAGTATCTTCTTGATCGATCCTAGATAACCAGAGAACTCGCGAACCGAAGCTCTTGATACCACTTGTTAGGATTCAATCCCTAACAACCTGGTTACTAGAAAGCGGATTGCCCGATCTCGAAGATGTGGTCAACAGAAAAGAAAGAATATGCACAAGTAAGTAACCATAATCGAACCTTGATTAGTATTGAAAGAATGCGTACAAGACCCCTTCCCCTCACCTCCTTTTATAGAGATGGGGGGGGGGGGGAAGTAAACCGACTTGTACAAGGACAAGAAGTCGGTTGATAACAAGCTATAAAGAAACGGGTTGGGCTTGGGACACAAACCGACCCAACGACCCTTATTGATATCCTAGGACTAGTTGACTAATAGGAAACTTAACACTTAATCCCCTAGACACTCGTAAGCTAAGATAAAGACTAAATACATAACAATTATCTTCCAACTAGAGTTAACCTGAATCGTAGAGGAATTATCTTGGAGTCTTCTTTGTGTCCATTATGTCATTCAGAGGAGGTGGATATCAATCATGTTCTTTTCAGATTTGAAGTGGCCCAGATTATTGTTCGTCGTATATGTCGATGGTGGGACTTGGATTGGCATGATATTAAGTCTTTTTCGGATTGGCTTAGCTGGTTTTCTTCGATTCGTCTTTCGACCAAGGTTAAGAATATGTTGGAAGGCGTTTTTTCTGTTGCTTGGTGGTATATTTGGGGTCTGAGAAACCGCTTTATTTTCAATAAGACGCCTCCGAGAAGATCGGTGATTTTGACGACATTGTGTCGTATTATTTTACTTGGTGTTCAAGTCGTTGTAATAGGATCATTTCGTGGGATTCTTGGTTAAAAAACCCATATTTAATTTCTTTGTAATGTTTCTTCTAGCTTCTTGCTAGTTTTTATAAAATTTGCCGTTTTAAAAAAAAAAAACATACTAATTATTTCACGTTAATACAACCCTTCTTATAAACTGATAAGTGGTCAAATAATGAATAAGATCCCAAATTAAGTCTCATCATACAAAAGATTCGAATGCTTTTAGCTTTTAAACAACTTCAAAACCAAGAAACAAAAATAATTAACAAAGAAAAAAGGAAAGTGCGTAAAAAGTAGAACATCGTGATGGTCCCAGCTTCGTCATTCTTATTTTAATCCAAGTGCTCTAACAGCGTTACATGCATGACACACTTTTGTTTGTTTGTTAATGCATGACACACTTTTGTTTGTTAATACGTAATTGGAATTAAGACGTTTTTTAAGAATTACCCACGTGGTTATAATATTTTACCCTCCATACCCATCTAATTATTTTGATAAAGTCCAATTAAATTCATTTGTACCCATCTATTTATTTTAACAAGCCCAATTAAACCCATCTAATTTTATAACAAAACACAAATTGACCCAAATTTAACCAGTGGCTAAAAAATTGCCACCTCTAATTTAACCTAGCTATTTATTGTCTTTGTGATAGCAATCAAATTTAAATGCATCAACACGTGTTTATATACTTTATCATTACATACTTTAGACACTTCTGTTAGACGAAAAAGTTATAGTCTTGTCATAAAGCTCTATAATTACTATGGCGCTTAAAATTATAGGATAAAAATATTACAAGTTTTAATTCAGCCGTATATCATAAAGCTCTATTTTCCCTTGTTTTTGTAGTTGGATTGCCACTCTCAAAGCGTTGACGTTTGGTATTACATTACAATATTCGAATTTGACGTGTTTAGCTAACTTACTTGGGTCCTTAATCTCTACACCGGAAGGCTCGGGAGTTGAGATAGCATTAACCTTCCTATCACTATTGGTCATGGCTTTCAAGAGGTTATCTATCTTCCTATCCATCTCGTCTTGTTGTTGGTTAAAACGGTCCGAGAGCTTAGCTATTTGAGCTTCTTGGGATGCGACTAGGTGTTGCAACATCCCCTCAATGGTTTGTTGGTTAGGGCCATGAGATGGGGGCCATGAGAAATCAATGGAAGTGAATTCTTTGGTTTGTCCCCAATAGAAGTCGGGCTTGCCCGTCCATGCTTCTCGGGTGTCATTGAAATTCCTAGGTCCGGGTGTTGTAGGGAATCTTCATCCCGTTCCATTAATACGCGAGGATGCGTAGTCAACGGAAGCATGTTCGGGGAATCGGGTGCAAGTGCGCGTGTTATGAGGATCTCTACACGGCTCACACGAGGAGGACACTTTGTTCACATGGCGTGAAGACTTAGGATTTTCGTAGGAACTCATTAGGAATTTAACTTGATCTTCAAGTTCGAGCATCCTACGGTCGGAAGGTTGTGAGTCAATGGGAGGCAAGGAGATTGCCTTAACGGTTTTGGGCAACTCACAGGGGTCATTCCAACTTTCGTTGTCATAGAGAGCAAGGTCCTCTATTATACCCCATGATTCTTCCGCGGTGAGATCACTAAGTTTTCCACCGGCCGCTTGGTCAATGGATCGCTTTATGGGGAAGTTGACATGATCATAAAAGAGTTGGACTTGGAGCCAAAGATCAATGCCGTGATGAGGGACTTTATGAAGTAAGTCCTTGAATCGAGTCCATGCTTCGTAGAGAGATTCACCTTGACGTTGTTGGAACATCAAGATGTCATTCCTAAGCTTAGTGGTTCTCCCCGGTGGGAAAAATTGAGCAAGGAAGAGAGAGGTGAGATCATCCCAACTTAAGATGGAGCCTGCGGGAAGTCGCTCAAGCCAATTAATAGCTTGGTCCCGTAGAGAGAATTGGAAGAGACGCAGACGCGTGGTCTCCCGAGTAGTAGCATCAAGGTCGATGGAATCGACAATTTTAAGAAAATCCTTAAGATGCTGATTAGGATCTTCGGAACGAAGTCCATGGAATGCACATCCGTTTTGCACCAACCGGATGGTGTCGGATCGCAGGGCCGTAGTTTGGGCTTGATCGGGAAGCTCAATGGTGTTCCTATAGCCTAGGTGGCTTGGTCTCGAGTATTCACCAAGAGTACGGGCTCTTGGCGGGTCATTTGGTGGTAGGTTGATGAATGGTGGTTGGTTATCACCTTCCATGACGAAAAGTGATGGGGTTACGAACAAAGGTCACGAAGAAGGGGGATAGACTACGAGAAAGCTAAAAATGAGAAAAATTTACTTGATAGGAATCAAGCAAAGAAACCTAAATGAGGTGGACTACTAACTAGCTATTCTATTCCCCGGCAGCGGCGCCAAAAACTTGATAACGCTACACGCGTCGTTCGGGGTCAAAGGAACTTCCTTTTCTTCGAGCAAGTTTTATAACACCCTAGGCAGTGAACCTAATCGTTGTAGTGTAGTATTAGGGTAAGCCACGGGTATTGATATCGTTCTCTAGGGGAATAGGAATGCTAGTGAGAAGTTACTACGCTAAGGTTGGGGTTGAGGAAGATTATTTTTTATCTTTTTATGTTTTTTAGAAATTAGAAAGGTACGAATCTCGGGGTTTGGATTTGGGGGTTGGTATTTCTACCGATTACTCTACTTGTCTACTTATCTAATCTAAGGTGTATGTAGTCTATGTCTAATTATTGTGTGCTCGTATGATGGTTTAAAGATGTGTTTACTTATGTTTTATTACTCCTTAATTATCTCCTATTGATGGTTGGATTGTTACGTCCTTAGTCTTAATCGCGTTGTGTGTCTAAAGTCGTAGGGTATGCGTTTGTCCCTAACTATTTGAAACTACCAAAGGGTCTCGTCTACAAAATCTCTAGGAATTATAAACTCTAACTCTAAGGTACTCTTTGGATGGTTTAGCCTACAACTACTCTAGGTGTTATAGTATAAGGTTCACAAAGATTAATCAAGCATTAACTACACAACGAATGACCTATCGCATTACTAGATCATTAACAATTAAGATAAGAGACAACCAATCAATATTCAATAATTAAGTTTCATATTCCCTAAGCAAATACACAAGTAAATTAGCCGGACATGGAGAACATGCAAGCATACACACAAATAATTAAAGACATAATTGAATTAATGAAGTAAAACATTTATCTTGATGTAAGATAGGGTTTGGAACCCTAAAATACTGTACAAGACAACCTTGGTTCGGTTTAGGTTTTTACTCCAAAAGACTACACACTGAAAACTAAAAAATTCGGATTCTATATATAAGATTACAATCGCGACGGCGTCACCCTTTGATTTGTGACGCCGTCGGGTCGCCGTCATTAGGGTTTCGTCTTGGCCACGTTAGTCTTGCAACGGCGTCACCTTATGCTTGTGACGCCATCCCCTTCAGTCTCTGACGCCGTCTGGATCAAATCTAGGCCGTCTGAGTTGCGACGACCTACTCTTTTAAAGCCTGACACCGTCACTTGAAACTAAGCAATTTGGCTACTGAGCCGTCACAAAAATGATGCGACGGCGTCACAGATAACACCTGACGCCGTCCCCTTGTGTTTCAGCAGCTTGAGTGTCTCGATTCTTGACTTTGGCCATTTTCTTTGTATATCTGCGCCTTTTCGTCCAAATAAGTGTCATTCCAGCAATTTGCCTTCAAGAGACCTAAAAAGTGAAAAGGAACGATATTAAGTAATAACGGATACAAAAGTGATCAAATAAGGGCTTAAATGACCCCTCAAAAAGGTACATTTTAAAACCTTATCAAATATCCCTACACTTGGTATTTGCTTGTCCTCAAGCAAATGTGCTTTTAGCCAATTCATTAATAAGTTAGGGGTCATGAAGCATTGGTTTAAAACAATCCACAAAACATATAAGCTCCGCAAAAGTCATAACAAGCACGGAAATTACATACTAGCACCTCACATGGGGTGTTTGGATACTCACATCTCTCGGGTGTATATGAAATATAACAAGTTGGAAATGGAAGATAAACACTCATTAACCGGTCCTAGTACATAGATTACCATAGGCTTGAGAATAGATCAAACCTCCATCGCTTTGGCGTAAGCACCTAGGAAAGACTATCAAAGAGGTCTTTAAAAGGGTTGAAATGTTAGGCTTACGGTAGGGAAACAAAGGGTTTGGTGGGATAGGCTATTTAGTGGTGGCAAGTCAAATATCTATATGTTACAAGCATACGAAGAATGGCGTTGCTAAGCCAAGACTCGACACTCTAAACTCTAGATAACTGAAACAAACAAACACAAATTTAAAGGATAGATGTGGGATGGTAGCGTTTTTTTTTTTTTTTTTTTTTTTTTTTTTTTTTTTTTTTCTATTTTTTTTTTCGATTTTTTTAATACACTTTTACTCTACCATCCTCTATGGTAACATCAAAATGATAGGGATTTATAGACACAACCCTACACTTGAGTTTTTATTACTCTAACACTAATTTGACCCGAATTGAAAAGATCAAAACACTTGGAGTACATTATTACGCAAATAAAGGGAATTTGAATTTAACGTTCCCTTCCCGTTATTTATAAACTTTTACTTTTCCCATGAGTCCCAATCGTCCCAAAACTGTGTACAAAGGATATGACTCGACTTAGCAACTTATGCAAGCAACTAGATAATTGAACTAAGGGTTTAGCGTGATAACAATAATGCACTAAAAGTGAGTGCATACAAGGTAGGCTAAGACGATTTGGGTGTACATTTGGGGGTACCGCCTTATGCCACATGTTTTTGTAAACTCGATATATATGAATTATGATATGAATATATACATATTTTCATACTTTGTGCCGCCTTATGTCACGCCTTATAAACGCAAAAGCTTCGCCTTGGCCGCAAAGGCGTGAGGCTTGGTCATGCCGCCACGTCACGCCTCGCGCTATTTATAACCTTGATCGTGGTGGGGTGTAAACAATGCTCTTCATTGATATTCCGGAAAAACCGAAACATCACGAGAACCGCGAAAAGGATAGGCTCTGAGGGGTTAACTAGGGGTATCGTGTACTAAAGATGAGTACAACGCAAAGGTGTGGGGAAATTACTCAACCGACGTGGAAGAAGCAATTATATTACGGATATCAAACAAGGGTTATCCTAATGCCTCTTATCATTTAGTTATTCCTAACTACACAAGTGTAGTCTTACTAGCGATCTCGGGATGCATCACAAAACAAGTTCTAGAATCTATTATACTACCGGTTCACACACTAAGCATTAAAGATGAATGCTTTAATTCCTACTAATATAAGGGTGATCCTCACATTTTGGGTGGAATTTAGGTGGTAAAGGGTTTTTGTACTAGTCATATAACTTCCTATCCGTGAGACGCTTTTGTTAAGACTGATGGCCCACTCCTATATGTCATGAAAAATTTTAAATTTGGTGCCAAAATTACCCTAACCGACATTTTCTCATGGTTTATTACACAAATACAATTGGACAAAGCAAATGATCAAGGATAAGCATAGTTTCAAAGTTCCCGTTTTATTTTCCTCCCTACACTTAAACTGAACATTGTCCCCAATGTTCCCCGAAAGTATCAAAGTTATGATAATAGAAGGTGATTAAAAACGAAAGAAACTAATACTCCCTTGATTAGCTCGGTAGGATCCGTGTAAAGTGATGGTTAAATCCTTTTCAAGAAGAATGTATGCTTGAAAAGCTCCTTCCAATCTTATGTATCTTCTTCTTAATAAATTAAACCTGCACATTTGAAGAAAACAAACGAAACGTTCGTGTAACATCGGCGGTAATAATATATATAAGACTCTACTAAACTAGGATATAATGCTTGTGGAATGGATGTTTACAGAATTTCTGGAAAATTAAGACCTGGAAAATTCCAAAAATTTATAAGCGGCTCAGAAAACGAGAAAAAAAATAATCTTTTGTTTTTACTCCTTCCTGACGCCGTCAGGTTATCCTGACAAAAACTGATTTGCGATTTTCTGGAAAAAATTCTGGAAAATTTACATCTTTAGAATCTGGAAAAATTTCTGCAAAACATCAATTATGACTCGATACAAGCATTTGACTCGAACAAACACACATATATATCTTTTAATTAATTGAAATTCTCATGTTTACGTTTCTTTTGAAAACGTGTGTAATCCTCCCTACACTTATCCTTTATGTAAAATACCTTTATATGCAATCAAGACGAGGTTAAAAGCAAAATAAAGCATTTTTATAAATTTAAACATGAGAATAAGCAATCAATAAAAGATATATGACACTAACAAGCAAACAATTAAGCATGGGTTGCCTCCCACGAAGCGCTTTTCTTTATTTATGAGTCTTGTAGCTAGACTCGTAGTCATGCCCTTACGTGACTTCATTTCCGTCATCTCCTTCCTCATGACGGTCTCTATTGGGGGATTCCATGTTGTAAAAGTGCCCTATGATGCACCTTTCTAAGAGGTCGTCCTCTCCCCAATCGGTTCTATATTTCGGTCCTAAGTTCAAGCAATCCTTATAGAATCCGAAAATCTTGGCCATAACATAATCTACCCATTTTTCCTTATCCTCATTATTCCTATAACAGACCGATAGTTTAAGTTCCTTTTCGTCATTGGAGAGTGATGAAAACTTCTCAATCTTAAACGGAATTTGGTAAGCTACATCATCGGTCTCATCCTTGAATCGCACTATTCCTAATGAGGGATCATAAGTCATCCCGGTGTTTTCTATGAAAGGTTTTCCTAGAATAACGTGGGACAAGCTAGGATCTATGGCCGTGCTAATATCATCCACAATTATGAAGTCCGTAGGAAACGTGAAACTACCTACATAAACGGGCAATCCCTTAATTCTACCAAGAAAATTACACCTAACCCTAGGATTATCGGGGTCTGGCCTAGTTAGGATAGGCTTCTTCATTACCCAATTATAGTAGGTGCTAGTCATTATGTTTATTGGTGATTTGCGGTCAATGTAGGCCTTTGCCACGAAAAGGTGTCCTATGCAACTTGGTATGTTAAGATTCCTAGGGTTCCTAAACTTGATTCTAGGGCTTTTCCTAACATACATGTGACGGAGGTCACGCACTAAGTGAGGGTGGCGAGATAGCTCTTCTTCCGTAGGAAATTTATTGAAATAGTCATTGTCTACTTCATCTACTTCCTCGGTTGTTTCATTATCCTCAAGTATATGGTCCTCTTCGTCATTTGTTCTATTAGGTTTCACTAAGGTGATGGTATTGACGAATTGGACGTGTTTAGCTAACTTACTTGGGTCCTTAATCTCTACACCGGAAGGCTCGGGAGTTGAGATAGCATTAACCTTCCTATCACTATTGGTCATGGCTTTCAAGAGGTTATCTATCTTCCTATCCATCTCGTCTTGTTGTTGGTTAAAACGGTCCGAGAGCTTAGCTATTTGAGCTTCTTGGGATGCGACTAGGTGTTGCAACATCCCCTCAATGGTTTGTTGGTTAGGGCCATGAGATGGGGGCCATGAGAAATCAATGGAAGTGAATTCTTTGGTTTGTCCCCAATAGAAGTCGGGCTTGCCCGTCCATGCTTCTCGGGTGTCATTGAAATTCCTAGGTCCGGGTGTTGTAGGGAATCTTCATCCCGTTCCATTAATACGCGAGGATGCGTAGTCAACGGAAGCATGTTCGGGGAATCGGGTGCAAGTGCGCGTGTTATGAGGATCTCTACACGGCTCACACGAGGAGGAAACTTTGTTCACATGGCGTGAAGACTTAGGATTTTCGTAGGAACTCATTAGGAATTTAACTTGATCTTCAAGTTCGAGCATCCTACGGTCGGAAGGTTGTGAGTCAATGGGAGGCAAGGAGATTGCCTTAACGGTTTTGGGCAACTCACAGGGGTCATTCCAACTTTCGTTGTCATAGAGAGCAAGGTCCTCTATTATACCCCATGATTCTTCCGCGGTGAGATCACTAAGTTTTCCACCGGCCGCTTGGTCAATGGATCGCTTTATGGGGAAGTTGACATGATCATAAAAGAGTTGGACTTGGAGCCAAAGATCAATGCCGTGATGAGGGACTTTATGAAGTAAGTCCTTGAATCGAGTCCATGCTTCGTAGAGAGATTCACCTTGACGTTGTTGAAACATCAAGATGTCATTCCTAAGCTTAGTGGTTCTCCCCGGTGGGAAAAATTGAGCAAGGAAGAGAGAGGTGAGATCATCCCAACTTAAGATGGAGCCTGCGGGAAGTCGCTCAAGCCAATTAATAGCTTGGTCCCGTAGAGAGAATTGGAAGAGACGCAGACGCGTGGTCTCCCGAGTAGTAGCATCAAGGTCGATGGAATCGACAATTTTAAGAAAATCCTTAAGATGCTGATTAGGATCTTCGGAACGAAATCCATGGAATGCATATCCGTTTTGCACCAACCGGATGGTGTCGGATCGCAGGGCCGTAGTTTGGGCTTGATCGGGAAGCTCAATGGTGTTCCTATAGCCTAGGTGGCTTGGTCTCGAGTATTCACCAAGAGTACGGGCTCTTGGCGGGTCATTTGGTGGTAGGTTGATAAATGGTGGTTGGTTATCACCTTCCATGACGAAAAGTGATGGGGTTACGAACAAAGGTCACGAAGAAGGGGGATAGACTACGAGAAAGCTAAAAATGAGAAAAATTTACTTGATAGGAATCAAGCAAAGAAACCTAAATGAGGTGGACTACTAACTAGCTATTCTATTCCCCGGCAGCGGCGCCAAAAACTTGATAACGCTACACGCGTCGTTCGGGGTCAAAGGAACTTCCTTTTCTTCGAGCAAGTTTTATAACACCCTAGGCAGTGAACCTAATCGTTGTAGTGTAGTATTAGGGTAAGCCACGGGTATTGATATCGTTCTCTAGGGGAATAGGAATGCTAGTGAGAAGTTACTACGCTAAGGTTGGGGTTGAGGAAGATTATTTTTTATCTTTTTATGTTTTTTAGAAATTAGAAAGGTATGAATCTCGGGGTTTGGATTTGGGGGTTGGTATTTCTACCGATTACTCTACTTGTCTACTTATCTAATCTAAGGTGTATGTAGTCTATGTCTAATTATTGTGTGCTCGTATGATGGTTTAAAGATGTGTTTGCTTAGGTTTTATTACTCCTTAATTATCTCCTATTGATGGTTGAATTGTCACGTCCTTAGTCTTAATCGCGTTGTGTGTCTAAAGTCGTAGGGTATGCGTTTGTCCCTAACACTTTGAAACTACCAAAGGGTCTCGTCTACAAAATCTCTAGGAATTATAAACTCTAACTCTAAGGTACTTTTTGGATGGTTTAGCCTACAACTACTCAAGGTGTTATAGTCTAAGGTTCACAAAGATTAATCAATCATTAACTACACAACGAATGACCTATCGCATTACTAGATCATTAACAATTAAGATAAGAGACAACCAATCAATATTCAATAATTAAGTTTCATATTCCCTAAGCAAACACACAAGTAAATTAGCCGGACATGGAGAACATGCAAGCATACACACAAATAATTAAAGATATAATTGAATTAATGAAGTAAAACACTTATCTTAATGTAAGATAGGGTTTGGAACCCTAAAATACTGTAGAAGACAGCCTTGGTTCGGTTTAGGTTTTTACTCCAAAAGACTACACACTGAAAACTAAAAAATTCGGATTCTATATATAAGATTACAATCGCGACGGCGTCACCCTTTGATTTGTGACGTCGTCGGGTCGCCGTCATTAGGGTTTCGTCTTGGCCACGTTAGTCTTGCGACGGCGTCACCTTATGCTTGTGACGCCGTCCCCTTCAGTCTCTGACGCCGTCTGGATCAAATCTAGGCCGTCTGAGTTGCGACGACCTACTCTTTTAAAGCCTGACACCGTCACTTGAAAATAAGCAATTTGGCTACTGAGCCGTTACAAAAATGATGCGACGGCGTCACAGATAACACCTGACGCCGTCCCCTTGTGTTTCATCAGCTTGAGTGTCTCGATTCTTGACTTTGGTCATTTTCTTCGTATATCCGCGCCTTTTCGTCCAAATAAGTGCCATTCGAGCAATTTGCCTTCAAGAGACCTAAAAAGTGAAAAGGAACGATATTAAGTAATAACGGAAACAAAAGTGATCAAATAAGGGCTTAAATGACCCCTCAAAAAGGTACATTTTAAAACCTTATCAAATGCTCGGCATATCCAACAAAGATGCAGTCAATGCCTCTTTCACCCAAAGTCTTTTGCTTTGGATCAGGGAGTCTTACAACAGCCCTACAACCCCAGACCCTGAGATAGTTCAGGTTGGTTTCCTTTTAGTCCATAGTTCATAAGGGGTAACCTTGTTTCTTTTGTTGGGTACCCTATTTAATAAATAGCAAGCTGTTAACATAGCTTCACCCCAAAACCCTTGACTCGGTCCTGAATAGGACAACATGGAATTAACCATCTCCTTCAGCACCCTGTTTTTCCTTTCAGAAATACCATTTTGCTGAGGAGTATAAGGGGCAGTCGTTTCATGGATAATACCAACAGACTGAAAATACAGAGTATCCATGTACTCACCTCCCCTATCAGTCCTTAATCTTTTGATCAAAGACCCAAGTTGTAATTCAACTTCAGTTTTAAACACCCTGAATTTATCTAATGCTTCATCCTTGGTATGTAACAAATAGACATAGCAAAATCTAGAAGCATCATCAATAAATGTCACAAAGTACTTCTTATTTCCCAAAGAAGGAGTGGCATGCAAATCACACAGATCACTGTGAATATGATCCAAGAGATTAGTCTCACGACTAACACCCTGAAAAGGTTTCTTGGTAATCTTGGTCAACATGCAAGTTTTACACTTTTCAGTGTCCATGTCAAAGGCTGGGATCAACCCATCCTTAGACATATCTTGCAACCTTTTATAATGAACATGACCAAGTCTAGCATGCCACAGGGTAGAAACAGTCTGGTCAGAGGTGGTCACAAAGGCTGAATTAACACTATCAGTGGAAATATTAAGCCTGAACATTTGATTACATAAATAACCAAAACCAATAAAAAAACCATGCTTAGAAAGCACAAATTTATCAGATTCAATAACTTGTTTATAACCATGATTATTCAAAATACTACTTGAAACCAAGTTCTTCCTGATTTCAGGAACATGAATAACATCAAACAAAGTTACAATCTTTCCTGAAATAAATCTAAGATCTACACAACCACGACCATGCACCAAGGCTGTTGACTCATATCCCATGTGAAGAATATAACCATCATTCAGTGACTCGTAAGTCTTGAACCAGCTTCTATCTTTACACACATGAACTGTTGCACCAGAGTCAACCCACCACGCAACATCATCATCCTGCACCACGCAACATCATCATCCTGCATATAAAAAGATTCAGATACATATGTAACATAATAAATCTGAAAAGACTTATTAAACATATTCTGACCTTTCAGTGAGTTGGCTGAACCACCACTCCCTGAACCATCAGTGCCTGATCCATTGGCTTTACCACCAATTTTAACACCTTTGCAGTCCCTTTTAATGTGACCAGTCTTGCCACATTTCCAACAACTAGGTGTTGCCTTCTTGTTAGGATCTGCCCTTGTGTTATCATGATATTTGCGTTTGCCTTTGTTGTCATTATACCTGGTGGAGTTGTTATGCTCCACCATATTGACAACAGATGGTCCAGTAGCATTGCTACTCTTTGGCTTGTCATTATCCTGCACCCTGAGAGAATCCTCAATGCGTAGATGACTGCCCAACTCAACCAGAGTTAGTTCCTCTTTCTTATGTTTCAAGATATGCTTGAAATCTTTCCAAGAAGGAGGAAGTTTATCAATAACATAAGAGACTGAAATAGCCTCATCCATGTGCATATTGTGTTGTGTAAACCTTCCAAGTATTCCAAGAAGTTCATTGTATTGTTCCATAACTGGTCTTGAATCAGTCATTTTGTAATTTGTGAAATTACTAACAAGGAACTTCTTACTTGATGCATCCTCAGCCATATATTTGGCATCCAAGGAATCCCACAGTTCTTTGGAAGATTCAGAGTTCTGATAAATATCAAACAGAGAATCAGACATACCATTCAGAATAAGACCTCTGCATATGTAGTCATCATTCTCCCACTTGCTCCTCCTCCGGATCTGCTCCACAGTGGCATCATCTCCATCATCAGGAATTGGAGTAGTCAGCACATAGACCACACTCATGCTTGACAGTAAGAAATGCATCTTCTTCTGCCACCTCTAAAGTCCACCCCTTCAAACTTGTCCAGCTTAGCAAAGTTTGAAGCCATGTGTTTCATTGCAGCAGTTGCCATTGATTATCACAAAAATAGTTTACTTTGAATGTTGGTGTGTAACTCCCAGAACAGGGTTAGATAATCAAGGTCAGCAGAAACAAACAACAAGTCAGCAGAAACAAATAGCACTAGGTGGTTACCGGATATCACTTGGAATCGTGTGATCACTTTCCAAAGTAAACTATTCTACCCTAATGCCTGTGTTACACGAATATCTACTTGGGATAAGACCAAATGTAGTTATAGAATTAGGCACAATTCAATAACCCTTGCACTTATAAGTGTTAATCGTTTTCTGTGTATTTCATGCATAAACAGATCTCCTATTTATAGGAGATTACTCTTAGCTATTCAAATGGAATTATGAGTATTAATCGGCCCATTAATAGCCTCATAATTATCCCCATTATAGCCGTTAGTGGTTACATGACCAATTAAACGTGGTCATTATGCAGTTGTAACTGCCATTTATCAGTACTTTCAACAATACTTTCATAGCACCTTCAGTGGAAACACTGCTTCAGTGGAAACCACAAGCAGTACTTTTCCACAAGCAGTACTTTATACTAGCACTACCAATACAAACCACTATTAGAGTCAGGGTGTTCAGGGACCTTATGGGTGTACACTCCGTACCTCCTAACCCATTACCAGGTGTGAACTAATCCCACAAATGCACTAAATTTTCCAACACAATTGAGCCTCAAGCCAAAATATTACGTAAAAGTATAATTCAAATAGTAGTTACGGATTTTATGTCATTAGTAAACAATTATAAATTCAAAACTATTAAGTAACCCCTATTTTAAGGGTATTAATGATGTTTTTCTTTTGTAAATTCCGTTTTCTAGTCTCTAATGAACCGTTAAGATTGTTCTTAGCAAAATCATATTTAGTCTTGTAAAACCGTATATATCACTAAACAAATCAATGCCAAGCAGTGTTTTGCTTAACTTCTTTGAGTATAGCAAGACTTTCGGGGTAGCAATGTCAATAATACTCCCAAAAGTCAAAGTTTTCGAACCACCCTTCGCCTATCTTAGTCTAATCTAAGCACAATATTCTTCAAAGTAACATTATATAAAGAACTAATTTGTCAATCTATCGTTGGTTTCCAAACCGAAAACTCATTTTTCTTTTTCCTTTTTGGTCTTTTTAATAACTAAAATTAGTATAAATAAATTTTATTGTCAAATTTTACTCTGTAAAATACTTTGATTTCCACTTAGACGGTATAGAATCATATGTTGTGTAGCTGTTTAGTGTTTATACATATGCTATGTAAAAAACTTAAACACAGACTAATTATTTTCACGTTAATACAACCCTTCTTATAAACTGATAAGTGGTCGGTCAAATAATGTCCCAAATTAAGTCCTATCATACAAAAGATTCTAATGCTTTTAGCTTTTAAACAACTTCAAAACCAAGAAACAAATATAATTAACAAAGAAAAAAGGAAAGTGCCTAAAAAGTAGAATATCGTCATGGTCCCAGCTTCGTCATTCTTAATATTTTACGATTCTTATTTTAATCCAAGTGCTTTGACAGCGTTACACACTTTTGTTTGTTAATACATCTATTTAATTTAAGGGATAATTAATTCTATGATAAATAGTTAAATAAAGTGAATGAGTAGTGTTAAATTTTGTTTGTTAATACATCTATTTAATTTAAGGGATGATTAATTCTAGAGTAAACTCCAAAATACATTCTTTTGGTTTACGTTGTTTCGCACCATACATTCCTTTCGCAAAAGTTTCAACAAATACATCACTCCGTTAGTAAAAGTTAACCTATATACTTCTTTCAGTTAAAATAAGGACTAACGGTGCAAATTATTTCTCCGTTATCTCCTAATGAGATAGATTATTTCGTCTGTTAAAACGTGAAAAAACAGACGAAAACGTAAAAAAAACTAGAGGTGAAAACGAGTCGAGCCGCTCGTGAAAAGCTCGGGATCGGATCGGTAAAAAGCTCGAACGAGCCAAGCCTAAACGAGCCCGAGCCCGAGCCTGAGCCTAAGTTTAGTCTTATTTAATAATCGAGCTCGAGCTTGAGCTCTATACAAAAAGCTCGAGCAGGCTCGCGAGGCTAAACGAGCCCTAGAAACATATCCGTATATATATTGGCTATACGTATAAACGAGCTTAAAAGTAGTAAACGAGCTCGAGCCTAATGTAATTAACGTGCCGAGCTCCATTTGAACTTTTTCTTTCTTTAATTCATCATATAAATTAGTCGAGCCCGAGTGTGAAAAATTTCACAAGCCGAGCTCGAGCTCAAAATATGAGGCTCGAAACGAGCTTGAGCCCGAGCTCGAGCTTTATATATATAAACGAGCCGAGCTCAAGCTCTGGCGAGCTCGGCTCGGCTCGTTTTCACCCCTAAAAAAAACATACGAAAACGTAAAAAAAACGGGCGAAAACATAAAAAAACGGACGAAAACGTAAAAAAACGGACGAAAACGTAAAAAAAGGGGCAAAAACATTAAAAAAAAAACATACGAAAACGTAAAAAAATGGATAAATACATAAAAAACGGAAGAAAACGTAAAAAAGGACCAACGGTGCAAATACCGTTAACCCAGAGGACTAACGGTGTAAACATTATCTATCTCGTTAGGAGATAACGGAGAAATAATTTGCACCGTTAGTCTTTATTTTAACTGAGGGATGTATATATGTTAACTTTTACTAACGGAGTGATGTATTTGTTGAAACTTTTGCGAGAGGGATGTATGGTGCGAAACGAGGTAAACCACAAAAATGTATTTTGGAGTTTACTCTAATTCTATAATAAATATTTAAATAAAGTGAATGAGTAGTGATAACGAAATTTAACCTAGCTACTTATAGTGTCTTTGTGGCAGCCCGTTTCGTTGATCACATGTGTATCGATCAAATTTAAATGCTCTGTAAGACGAAATAGTTATAGTCTTGTCATAAAGCTCTGTAAAACTATCATGCTTGAGAATATAGGATAAAAACATTATACTCTTAAGATTTAATATGAAACAAATCACGAGCTCTCGTCTCGTTTACAGTATGTCCCTTCAATTGAGCCTCAAGCCAAAATATTACGTAAAAGTATAATTCAAATAGTAGTTACGGATTTTATGTCATTAGTAAACAATTATAAATTCAAAACTATTAAGTCACCCTTATTTTAAGGGTATTAATGATGTTTTTCTTTTGTAAATTCCGTTTTCTACTTTCTAAATCCCGCTTAGAGTCTCTAATGAACTGTAATCATGCGCTTATCATTGTATTAAAGACATAGTTTTAAGAGTACAATGTCAACAATCCAATTATAAGTGACAATCCAACACATTTCGCTTTTGAATTTCCAAGAGCACCAGAGAGTTGCTTGAATCGAGACATCCAAAAGGAAGCAGACCTTTGGTTGAAGAGGAAAATTATAGGAAAACATGCATCTTGTTTAAGTCAAATGGTCTATATTACAATTTTTGTTACCATTTCCACCACTACGTAGCCTTGTTGTTAAAGACAAGTTAGCTTAGACCGGAAGGAGTGGAGGAGACTTGGGTCGTGAGTGACCAAGTCGGTCTCGTGAGTTTCAAAACGGAAGATCCAGTCGTGCGTGAGTTGAGCAAAAGCGTGAAAGATAATATCTTTTTATCAAGTTAGCTTTTAAGATTGACCGTGAAAGATCTTCGATGCAAAAGCATTTGTAAGTCATGGTATTCATTGATTTCAAGTCCATCTTTTGTTAAACTTCATGTTAAATTAATTTGCAACAAAGAAGACATTAATAATAAACAACTTGGAAACAAAAGAATTACTATGACTAAAAGATATGTAAATATGTAATTAGGAAGGGAGATTGGTACATAATACCTAACGAGTGGAGAATCTATGAATTCTTGAATATTGAAGGTTCTTCTAATGGCCTTGTTTGCGTGTCTTCACTTGATAATCGAATTTGTTTAACCAATCCTTCAACCACGGAGTTTCAAAAACTTCAAAAGCCCCCAATACTTCCTAAAGATCTCTCGTATGCACAACGTTACTGATTTGGTTATGGTTCATCCACAGATGATTTCAAACTTGTTATGACCATTAACCAAGGTTGTGATGGGACTCTTGTGTTGGAAATGTATATATTTACAAACATGTGAATGTCCGGATTCGAACTCGTGACCACGGGATTGCACACATTAGCGAATGAGAATTAAAGTTAATAATTAATGTTTATGTTTACGATTAATTATTACACATTAAGTCCGGTTAACGATCGTTAAGTATTTAACGAAAAAATGACTAACGACCGTTAAATGAAAAGAGAAAGGACTAGAAATGGAAAACTTGGAAAAGTTATGGATTTCCTTTGGGCTTGTCTACATGGCCGGCCATAGGGGCCTTCCAAAGCCCTAATTCATAAACTTGTTCCCTAAGTTTACCTACTAGTATATAAAGAGGGTTAGGTTCTAGGGTTTCATACACTTGTGCATTGAATTAACCCTAGATCTCTCCTTCTCCTCTCTCTTGTCCCAATCGGCCGAACACCCCATTTGTAAGGGAGTTTGGTTTCGTTTTTCTTAAACGAGGACTTGTGTTAGATCTAGCAATCGCTTGATTCGTTGGTTAATTCGTGTGTACAAGAACGTGGTTGTAAGACATTATTCTTACACAAATTAGTACTTCTTTGTTTTGCTCAAGGGATTTGATATTCGCAAGAGGTACGTTACGCATACTTTCAGTTAATTAATTTATTTGTTATGATCTTAAGTCTTCCGCTGTGTTCTCTTGATGTCTTTATGTTTTATTGTATTTTATATATCATAAACTCAACATCTTGTTCATCTTATCTTTGGAATCTAATGTTTGGAAACTTTTTGGTCATGTCAATTATAGGTTTGATGATGCCTCGCGAACATGGGGGACTTCACTAGTTTTGGTATAACGCTAATGATATCAACATGGACAAGATATTTATTGTGTCTTTTGATTTAGCTACAGAGGAATTTATATAAATTCCCTAACCTGATGACACGAGATTTGATGGGAGTCGTCGTAACGCACTGGGGATTTTCAAAGACCACCTATGCATATTTCACGAACTAAATGATGGTCGTCCTTATGGCATTTAGGTTATGAAAAACTACAATATCAAAGAAACTTGGAAACTGCTGCCAGCTGATTGTGAGATGAAGGATCTTGTACACTATATGATTAAGGATTGTCTTCTATCCAGGAAAATGCCGTCTCACTTTTTTTTGTGAAAATATATTCTTGTCAACAAGTGGAAAACATATTTGGTCTCCTCTCCTTATCATGGGAGACAAAGTGACGCAAACAAGAACAAGATGATTGTTCACACTCGCATCCGTAAGGTAGGTTCTGCTTACTTATTATGTTGTTATTTCACAGTTTCTTCTCTTAATGCAATATAGTACATACTTTAGAATTACTCTATTCCTGAAATTACATGTATTTCTTATCAATGGCTCAACATGTATGACACTTGTCCTATATCCCTAAAATTACCTACTTTATTTAATGGCATTTTCTTACAACTATCTCACAAGTGAAAATAAGACTGGTTTTGAGACAATAAAGAAGAGCTTAATGATTGTTTCTAACACGTAAAAATAAGTCTGTTTAGTCTACAAGTTGTACCCTGTTTTGAATTGGTTATTGATTTTTCATTTATAGTTTTCAAATACAGTACAATTCTAGGAGAGAGATTGAGGAAGTTTATACTATGAAAGATGGAGAGAAAAATGCATTTCATTTGGACCAAGATGGTAAGAGTGAAAGGAAGAAGAGAAATCTTATGTTACTCTACAAACGGTTCAAAGGTACAACTTAAGCTTATTTTACCCTACAAGTTTTAGTTTAGAATTTGCTATCTCACTCTATGTAAATTTCTGAAAAACACTTATGTAGGAAATCAAAGACATTGATGTACAACAACAATGAAACCCAATCCCGGCAGGGTGGGGGTGTAGGAAAGAAGAAGAGATCATGACTCGAGAAATCTGATGCATTGATGTAATTCTTATAAACGAAGTGGTCATGACTCGAGAAATCTGATGCAGAAAGAGGGAGAGTGTGGATAGAATAAGGGATCGAGGCAAAAAACATTTCATGATTTTCGAATAAGAGAGTCTTGTGTTAGTGTAATCAATTTGGGATTGTTTTGCTGGATTGATTTTTATAGATGTTTTGAAAACTATATGTATCTGTCTCATTTTAAACTAATGATTTTTTTTGGTAACTATAGTTTCCGACCTTTTGGCCAACTAATACACGGGTTTGAATTCACCGCTACACAGACTCATCTCGGGTAAATTAAAGCCCACCTTTTTCAAGAGGTTGGCGTGTGTTTTAAACTAATAGTTAACTAGTTATTTGAAATCAAAAGAATATTCTAAAGATTGAAGCTGATATGAGAGTTCAGATAAAATACACGAATAGAAAATGAAATAATGTGTGTATTAAACGCAAACAAAACCCATTATCTGTTTCGAATATGTAAGTGGTATCCCAAACCCTCCATTTACAAGAGACAAGCTTTTTCAACTGTTTGGAATAGTATTACTAAATCCCTGATAAAATAAAGTGATTCACTTGTGGTTGTGGTGTTGAGGTTTTGAGTATTGTCTCACTCAGAGACAACATATCCATTCAAATGAATCATTTGTTATTTTAGTATCTAAAGCTATTAAGTTATCAAAGATTGAAACATTTTTTTCCAATATATGATGTGCCATCAATGTAAAAACTACACAATTAGGTTATAAGGTGTCCTTGCATCATTTCTAATCTTGAGTTATTACACAACCAGTCTAATAATCAATTTAGTTCGAGTAAAAAGATGCCATGAAGTTTAAATCAAAACATGATTCATTACGGTACAGATCTTAGTACACCTTTAAATCTTACCAATTAACGGGTGACCACAAAAAAAGCAAACACTGCACAGTAGAAAAACAAGAATCTACAAGCGAGGACTTTACCATAACATATGTATGGTAAAGTGGCGCTACAGGTGCAAAATTGCCTTTATGATGTAGTGGTACCATATGCTCTAAGACAAATAATTTTCTTGTAGAGCACGCCATTTTGTATGAACTTTACATGAGAACAACATTCTTAAAAACAAATTAAAACGATAGTTCTTGATAGAACTAATGTTAATATGCAACGTAGCGTGATTTATTAGTCCTAATAAGCACCATTACTGGATTGCTATTTTTACGAAAAGTCAACAATTAGAACAAAAGTTGAATACATGAGTAAAAAGGACATATATGTTTCCAAAGTATATTCATAAAAAAGAGCATTTCAATCACCGTAGTATAAAATTTTTCCTAGTAAAGTCCACAAGTGCCCCTGGAACAAGAACAAACAATGAGCAACACTTGCAATCACAGATGGTATACACTTATAGTTGTATACACTTACTAAAAGTTGACACTTGCAAATACAAAATACAACTGTACACCATCTGTCAACTTTTAGTAAGTGTCAACTGATATCTAAGCAATACTGTTAGGATTTAGTAAATCCAGTTATTAAAGTGTCGGTCACCTCAAGTATATGTAATCGTTAGAAAGCTCGTAGTCATAGTTATTTAATGTTAAGTAGTATTTAGTTAAGTAACACCGTGGAGGACGGACGGGTCTTTACCCACTGTATGCCTGATCCACAGCCCGTAGGTGGCGTTTTATGTAAGACTATAAATACCCTCTACCTCCCAAGGTAGAGGGTTGGAGCTCATAATAACACTTTTACTTTCTCTCACTAAGTTCCCAAACCTCTAACTATTTCTCTCTCTAAAACCTCAAGTTATACGCCTATATGTGATCATGATTTGATGTGTTTGTGAAATCCAATATGTTACAAATGGTATCAAGAGCCATGGTTTGATCATCTCTCTTACGTATCCTTGGATTTCTAGTGGTTTTATATGGTTTTTGGGTTTTTAAAAGTTTAGTGGTTTTTGCATCATTTGGATCATTCTTGTGTTAAGGTTTGAATTTTGAGTGTACTTTTGTGTTTAGTATCATTGTAAGTGCTTGGGTTTTGATTTGGAAAGCTTGAATCACTGTGGTTGTGCTTGTTTTGGATTGAAAAGGGTGGTGTTGAAGTTTTTCTACCTAGCGACTTGGTTCTCGAATAACATTTCTTCGTAGCGACTTGCTTTGTCAGTTTGTAGCGACTTGTAGTTTTAGAGGTAGCGAGTTGAGCTCCAGCGACTTGTCTATTGAGACAAGCCGACAAACAGTACAAAGTAGTGGAGGTTCCACTTCGGCTAGCGACTTGGTTGACGTAGTGACTTGTCTCTATTATTTCTAGCGACTTGTCCTTGTTGTTCTTAGCGAGTTGTTACTTAGCGACTTGGAAACTTAGAGAGTTGTTCTTACCGACTTGATCCAAGCGAGTTGTTCTTTAGCAACTTGTCAGCTTAGCGATTTGTTGAGGTAGCGACTTGTGTTTAGCGACTTGATTCACAGCGACTTGAGTCTTTAGCGAGTTGTTACTTAGCGACTTGTGTTTAGCGACTTGGTACACAGCGACTTGAGGTTTTAGCGAGTTGCTATTTAGCGACTTGGTGACTTAGCGACTTGTTTCAAGGGTTATAGCGACTTGGTTGATTTTTGTTTCTAATACGGTTTTCTCTTGATTTAGTAAAATCCCGTGAAAGAATCTATTTCCTGGTTTAATCATAGAGTTATAAAATCCCGTGAAATCTGTAAACATGTCTACCAACGTGCCTTCAATCATCTCCAATGTAGCTGAGGACGTTCAAGCAGCTGGTTCAGATACTCGTCCACCCATGCTTGACAGAACTGACTACGACTCATGGGCTCAGTGAATCAGATTGTACTGTTTGGGAAAAGAAAATGGAGTCAACATTCTCAAGTCAATTGATGAAGGACCGTATCAAGTTGAGACAACCAGAGACATACTCGATACTGTTGCTGATGGGACGATGATCTTAGGATTGGACAGACCTAAAATGTATGATGAACTGACTGATAAGGAGAAGAAGAGATACGATGCAGACATCAGGGCTTCTAACATCATACTTCAGGGTTTACCTAAGGACATTTACAAGCTGATCAATCACAACACTGAGGCTAAGGCAGTTTGGGACAATGTCAAGATGCTTCTCTCGGGTTCTGAACTAACCAAAGAAGACAGAGAATCACAACTGTATGATGAATTTGAGCATTTTAAGATGAAACCAGAAGAAAGTGTTTATGAATATTATGTGAGATTCCACAAGCTTGTAAATGACATGAGGAACATTAAAATGACCATGCCAAATATTCAGCTGAACTCAAAGTTTGTAAACAACATGAATCCCGAATGGCACAAATTTGTCACATCTGTGAAGCTAACCAAAGGATTAAAGAACACCAACTATGAGCAACTGTATGCCTTCCTGCTTCAGAATGAGAGACATGCCATGTTTGAATGAATGATTCTTAATAAGTTCAAATCTAAACAGGGAGAAACAAGTTCGTCAAATGTTTCAACGGCCTTTTACACCAATGTTGGAATTACCACCAAAGCTTTTCAAGTCATACCCATGGGTAATGGTAATTACAAACTCATTCCTGATCCAGCATATAAGCCTCCTGACTCAAACACACTCATGAAAAACTTCATCAATCAACTGTCTCTCATGGTTAGTCAAAATATGAATTCCACTCCACACACCAACAATAACCTCAGAACGGCATCCAATCCACACAATCAAGCTACTGTCAGAGATGGAAAGGTTGTGGTGTAGAATGTGCAAGGAAGACGGTATGAACAAGGGATGGTTGGAGCAGGTTATGGTAATACTGGAGTAGGTGGAGGATATGTGGCTAATCAGAATCGTGGAAGAAATGCCAATCAAGGGCAAGCAAAGCCAATCAAATGCTACAACTGTGGTGGTGAGGGACATATTACGAGGAACTGCACATCTCCAAAATGTCCACAGAATGCAGAATACTTCAGAGACAAGATGTTGCTTGTGTAAGCTCAGGATAATGGAGCAGCTTTGGATGAAGAAGAGTTGTTGTTTATTGCTGAAGGGAATGCTAAGACGTATGATGCAGATGTGGATGAGCAGCCAATTCAGGAAATAGGTCACAATCATCAAAATGCCTTTCAAGTAGCTGACTGTATCAAAATGCCTTTCAAAATGCATTTGACTCTGATGTCGATGATGAACCTACTGCCCAGACAATCTTCATGGCTAGCATTTCACCAATTGTCTCTCCAAAGGTCTCATCACTACAACAGGCTGGTCCATCCAAAGAATCAATCATATCAGAGGTATTAAAACTATACAATGGTGTTGATGAGCAAAAGATACATGAAAAAGTACAATCAACTGAAATTATTGAGTCAGATATTGAAAATATTTGTGTTGTCCCATATGATCAATATGTGAAACAAAATGAAAGTGAAATAGTACCAAGTGATGTATCTTCTGCAGTCAATGATGACTATGTTTTTTATGAATACACTGCAAGTGCCCCTGATGATTCTGTTATCTCTTAACTGAATGCCTATAAAGAACAAGTTGCTATTTATGAACAACGTGCTAAGTTTGAGTTAACTACCCGTGAGCAGGAGATGGATGACCAAATGCGTACAATTATTAGAAAAAGTTATTTTAGAGAAGAAGTGCTAAAACAAGAGTTAAACTCCTTACAAGAAAAGCTTTCTAAAACTGTTAAGCAAAAGCAAGAGCTTCAAGATAATGTTAAAGTGCTTAAACAAGAATTTAATGCTAAGGAATCAAAACTTTTGAATGACTATTCTAATCTAAAAACTTTGAAGAACAAGCTTGAAAATAAGTTGTACGTACAAGGGAATACCATTCAGACTGCTCACATGATCACTAAGCATAGAGTCTTAAGCGATAAGCATAGCATTCCCCTCGTAAAAGAACCAAACCCTGAAGCTTGTAAGAAAGCTAGAGAAGTTCAAAATGTAATCTATGATGGCAATGAGATTCTTAAACATAGACAAAAACCTAGTTGTGTTGAGTGCACTGAGGAAGATATTCAACTAGAAGAAGTCACTAGAAAGAAATTGGATGAAAAACTTAAGAGCCCCTCATGCATAGAAAACAACATAAGTTTTAAAACACCTAACTATGCTAAGGAAAATTGGATTGCCTTTAACAAGTTTAGACCTCAAACACAACTGACCCCAGAACAAATCTTTTGGAAGAAAGACATGGATAAGCAAAAAGTGGAGGTACTTGCTGAAACAAACCCTCCCCTTAGTAAAGTGCCTGCAGGGACTGTGTATCCTCCGAATACACCAATGCATTTAGTTCCTAGAACTATTGCCACTAATAGCAAGACCTTAATCAGCCTGTATGTAGTTTACCAACTATTTGTTGATTTTGAGAAAACGTGTAAAAAGAGAATCACACCTACTGGGATAACTGAAGGAGAAAGGGGTTTTGAGCAAACTAAGGAATGCTATTTAATTGAGGTCATGCCTTTCTTTAAATAATTAAAAGGTCAATTTGAGAGTCTTCAAAAGGGGATAAACTCAGATATTAAAGAAATGAAAAAGGAATTTGATGCAATGATAATTGAGGTCAATGATCATGAACGGGAACTCAAATATAATGAAATTGAAATGAAGAATCTGCATATCTTAAATGAGAACTTGATCTCTCAATGTGTTGCTCAAGATGTGTTCTACACTGCCACTAATTGTTCCATTACTGCTTCTCAATTTCATGAATTATCAGTTGCTTTGAAAGTCTCCCATGATCGTGTCATTGAGCTTGAAATCAAAAACTCGAAACTAAATGAGAAAATTGAACAGGACGATCACGATAATTTGGTAAAACATTTTTCTAAGCTTGAAGTTGAACATTTTGATTTGCAACTAAAATATCAACATCTCAAAGAAAATGTCAAAACCTCAAACATCAAGACATCCTCAAATGTTCCAGATTTGATGCACTTTTTGAAATAAACAAACGTGACGAACAGATTCAAGCTCATTGTAACACGATCAAAAAGTTGAAAACCCAAATTTCACAATTAAAGGGTGAAAAGAACAATGTGACTGGCTCCTAAATGCCTCATCCTTTAGATTCTCAGAGTTCTCAAACTTTTCATCTTCAAAACTTGGTTAATGCTTTACAAAAGGAAAATGAGAGTTTTCTAGAAGAAAATGAAAAAGTTAAACAACATTTCAATGAGTTATTTGAATCAATAAAGGTCACTCGTAACAAAAATAACGAAAAAATAGCTTCGTTGCAAAAGGAAATTGAGAATATGAAAAGTCAGATAAAAGGGAAAATGCCAATGACCAATGGGGAGAATGGTGCATCAAAGGTTCCTGCTTGTAATAAATATGCTTTGTCTGTGAAATATGTTCCTCCTCATCTTAGGAATAACAAACTTGCAATTCAAACATATTTTTCATACCTTAAGGATAGTCTGGAATGTCTCCGTGAGATTGTAGAAGAGGATAAGTTAGGGAAACCACTTGATAATGCAATTGGGCATGCATGCTTATATGCCAAACGATCTCAAGAACTTCTAGAATGCTTAATTACAATATGCCCTAAATTCTTAGGTGAGAAAGTTAATGCCTTGATGCCTTGTTCTATGCCCAGTGTTAAGAAAGTGAACTTTAGTGTGCCTTCAAGTAGTTCAGATCCCAGCACTTCTAAATAGGAAATGCAAAGAGTAGCAAAACCAACAAATGTTCCCATTCCCTCTACAGGAGTAAAAAGTGACACCAAAGCGAGCAGGTGAAAGCCTCAAGGCAACACAAGGAATGATAGGACCTTGCAAGCTAGGAATGTTCAGTGGAAGAAAGTAGAAGATCACCTTAGGAAGAATGAAACTATGTTGAATAAAACGAATTGTGTTGATTCTAGTGTTAGCTCTAAGCGTGTTGTAATTAATGCGAATTCTGGTACTTTTGGCAAACCGTGTAATGATGAATGCTTGATTTCTGTTACTAATCATGAATGGGGTGTGAATGATTTTTTTAATGCTGATAAATGCCCAGTTAAAACTGGTAATGTCAAAAATCAAGCTAAGAAGGCTAAAAGGCAAAGGCGAATGAAGGTTAGAAAATAGTGGAAACCCACAGGAAGAAAATTTAGTAATGTAGGATATCAGTGGATACCTACTGGCCACAAATTTAAGCTTAATGAGATGTGCCCTAAATTAACTAAGACAATGCCCATTAGGTTGTGGATGCCTACCGGTAGAACTATTCCTTTAAGAAGTGAACATACTTTGAATAGGTCTAATTTGCACACTAGTACTGCATATATCCCTAATGATTCCATTGATTCTGCTTCTGATGTGGGTGTTCCAATCCCTGTCACTAACCAAATGGAACCCATTCTTGCATGGGGATACCAATTATCCTGTTATCCATTCTTGTCTGTGTTCAACTGCAGATCGTTCATATCATTCTGTGGTACCTGGACTCAGGCTGTTCCAAGCATATAACTGGAGATCGCTCGCGGCTCATGAACTTCGTGAGTAAATTCATTGGAATTGTTAGATTCGGGAACGACCATTTTGGTGCAATTATGGGTTATGGAGACTATGTTGTTGGTAAAAGTGTAATCTCCAGGGTATATTATGTTGAAGGTGTTGGTCATAACGTGTTCTCTGTTGGTCAATTCTGTGATTCCGATCTAGAAGTGGTTTTTAGAAAACATGCTTGTTTCGTTAGAGAACTGGATGGTGTGGAATTGTTAAGAGGAACTCGTGGTTCGAATCTATACACCATCTCTATTGAAGATATGATGAAGTCTTCTCCAATTTGCTTGCTATCAAAGGCCTCTAAAACAAAGTCATGGTTATGGCATCGTCGTCTCAATCACTTGAACTTCGGCACCATTAATAATCTGTCTAGAAAGGACCTAGTAAGAGGCTTACCCAAGTTGAAATATGAGAAAGATCATCTTTGTTCAGCATGTCAATTGGGAAAAAGCAAGAAATATGCCCACAAACCCAAACCCACAAACTCCATAATGGAAGTTCTTCATACCCTTCATATGGATTTGTGCGGACCTATGAGAGTGCAAACGATAAATGGGAAGAAATATATTTTAGTCGTGGTTGATGACTACTCTCGATTTACTTGGGTAAAGTTTTTGAGGACAAAGGATGAAACTCCAGATGTCATCATCAAACTTATCAAGCAGCTTCAGGTTCGACTTAACAATACTGTTAGAATTGTTCGAACAGACAATGGTACAGAGTTCGTTAACAAAGATTTAAGTCAAATTTATGAAAGTGTTAGAATCAGTCATCAAAGAAGTGTTCCACGAACTCCTCAACAGAACGGTGTAGTCGAAAGACGAAATCGAACTCTTGTGGAAGCCGCAAGAACAATGCTAATTTATTTAAAGGTTCCAATGTTTCTCTGGGCTGAAGCCATTGCCACTGCTTGCTACACCCAAAATCGTTCCCTTATACACACCTCTCATGAAAAAACTCCATACGAACTTGTCCATAAACGAAAACCTGATCTTTCCTACCTTCGTGTATTTAGTGCTTTGTGCTATCCTACGAATGACGTTCAAGATTTAGGTAAATTAAGAGCTAAGGCGGACATTGGAGTTTTTGTTGGTTATGCATCAAACAAGAAGGGTTACCGAATCTACAACAAACGAGCTCGAGATATCATGGAAACTATTCACGTCACGTTCGATGAGCTGTCCGGGCAAATGGCCCCAGGACAATACAGTTCTGGACCCGCATCTCAACCTTCGTCAAGTAGTCCTATCAGTTCTACTCTTGTTCTAAATCCCTCACCAGCAACTCCTTATGTACCTCCTTCAGAAGATGATTTGAAGAAATTGTTTGATCCAATGTTTGATGAACACTATGAGCCAAGTGCTAATGATCTGTCAATTCCATCAACAGAGGCTGTTCCTATCCCTGTCAACAAAATTAACCCTTCAGTTTCTATGTCATTAAGTCAAGAAGCACCTGCTGCTGATCACTCTGTCTCATCAACTAATCATCAATCATCGAGTGTACATCATGGAATTGTGTCTGGCACCTATGATGGAGATAATCCCTTTGCTACTCCTGTAGATGCCCCATTTGAAAACATATTTGCTCCTGAATCATCATCAGAACCATCTTCATCAGGAGAAATCGACTCTGCTACTTCAGTTCCTCAACAACAACCACACGAACACCTTAGAAAATGGACACATGATCATCCATTGAACAACATCATTGGAAATCCCTCTCGTCCAGTATCCACTCGCAAACAACTTGCGACTGATGCCTTATGGTGCTTCTTCAACTCTGTACTATCCAAGGTCGAACCAAAAGACATTAAAACTGCCATGAATGAAGACAGCTGGTTCAATGCCATGCAAGAAGAAATTCATGAGTTTCATCGACTAGATGTATGGGAATTAGTACCTGCTCCTGACTGTGCTATGATCATTGCTCTAAAGTGGATCTTCAAAGTAAAACTTGATGAGTATGGTGATGTTTTAAAGAACAAAGCTCGATTGGTTGCAAAAGGATACCGTCAAGAGGAGGGTATTGAATTTGAAGAATCATTTGCTCCTGTTGCTCGTATCGAGGCAATCAGAATCTTCTTGGCTAATGCTGCAAGTAAGAACATGGTAGTCTATCAAATGGATGTAAAGACGACTTTTCTTAACGGAGATCTTAAAGAAGTCGTATACGTCAGCCAACCTGAAGGTTTTGTGAATCCAAAGCATCCTACTCACATCTATCGCTTGGAGAAGGCTCTTTACGGTTTGAAGCAAGCTCCAAGGGCATGGTATGATACGCTATCAAAGTTTCTTCTATCTACTGGATTCAGCAAAGGAGCAGTTGATCCGACATTGTTCACCAGAAAGTCAGGCAAACATTTAATCCATGTTCAAATCTATGTTGATGATATTATTTTTGCCTCGACTGACCCCAATGAATGTGATCGTTTTTCAAATGAAATGGGTTCAAAATTTCAAATATCAATGATGGGACAAATGTCATTTTTCTTGGGATTACAAATTTCACAAACTCCCGGAGGCATTTTTATAAATCAATCTAAATATGCAAATGAGATTTTAAAGAAATTTGGATTTGATTCTTGTGATCTTGTTGACACTCCCATGATTGAACGTACTAAGCTGGATGATGACCACTCAGGGATCATGGTAGATCAAACGAAATATCGTAGTATGATTAGATCCCTGATGTACCTCACAGCCAGTAGACCAGATATTCTGTTCGATGTATGCATGTGTGCTAGATACCAGGCTAAGCCTACCAAAAAGCACCTTGAAGCGGTTAAACGGGTCTTTCGGTATCTCCAAGGAACCATCAATATGGGACTTCGGTACCCGAAGGACACCGGTATGTCATTAACAGCCTATGCAGATGCTGATCATGCAGGATGTCAAGATACACGTCGAAGTACGTCTGGAGGTGCTCAGTTTTTGGGTGATAAGCTTGTGAGCTGGTCTTCTAAGAAACAAATGAGTACTTCTATATCCTCTACAGAGGCTGAATACATAGCCATGTCATCTTGTTGTGCTCAAATCCTATGGATAAGATCCCAATTATCTGACTATGGCTTTGAATTCAACAAAATCCCTCTGTACTGTTATAACAAAAGTGTCATTGCTCTCTCCTGCAACAACGTTCAACATTCGAGAGCAAAGCATATCGACATTTGACATCATTTCATCAAGGATCAAGTGGAGAACGGTGTGGTGGAACTCTATTTTGTGAGGACTGAATACCAATTAGCAGACATCTTCACCAAAGCTCTTCCTAGAGAACGTTTTTGAGTTTATCCTTCCACGACTTGGTCTAAAGAGTCTACAACCGGAAACACTCAAACGTCTTCAAGAGGAAGACGAGGAGTAACGGTCTTTCTTCATCCATCTCTTGTAAATATTTTTTTCAAAAAGCAAATAGAAAAATATAAAACTTTCAAAAATCCACAAAAATTTTAAAATCTTGAAAAATTTCAAAAAATATTGTCATTTTGTCATGTTTTTCTTGATTCGATAATATCTACGGTCTTTGTGCTGTCATTCAAATAATGACACGGGTCTTTAGATGTTGTTCGAATGTACTTAAAAAAAATCAAAAAATCAAAAAATATTTTTGAGAGAAAGTGAAACTATGGTTTATAGTCATTTCAGTCTATAAACCGTTTTCAAAGAAAGAACAGAGCCATGCTTTATCTCATTTTTTAAATCCCATGCTCTGAATCTAAAAACAAATGTTTGTCACTAACAAGACAAATGTTTCTTTCCAAATATTTTTCCTTCTAATAATTCTTCTGAAAAATATTTGTCATCTAATGAAAACAAAATTGTTTTGAAAATACCTTGGTCTCTAATATTTGAAAATCATCCGGGCTTCTCAGTTGTCAAAATTTCTATCCATCAATCAACAACTTATGTCATTGATTGAGGTTGAGAATGATTTCAATCAAAAAGAGTATTTTTCAAATAAATGACACTTAAACGAACAAGGTCTACTTTTGGTTAATCAAAATGAACAATGTTTTACAATGTTTATTCAATTGGTACCAGACCTTGGTTACAATGTTTATACAATTGGTACCAGACCTTGGTTATTGTTATGTCTTCAAAAGATATTCATGCATGTTTAAACAATGGAGTTTAAAGTCTCCAAATCTGATTCCTATAAGTTAAAATGTTTTGTTCCAAAAGCAAGTCACAATTCTCCTCAAATGTTTTCAAAATTAATTTAAATCAATAGAGATCACAAATCTCAAAGGATTTGAAAATTGTGATCGGGGGAGAATTTATGATTTAAATTGGATTTAAACGGATAATTCGATAAATGGTTTTATATGTGTTTAGCAAGCTTTCCTCCCCACATGTGCCAAACGATTTTAAATTTTCCATGCACATGTTGAGGGGGAGCATCTATTTCAAACCAAAAAGGATTGAAACGTGATTGATTTGTTTCAATGTGCAGGTTTTCCTAATATGTGCAAAACACTTTCAAAACCCTATGCACATATTGAGGGGGAGCAATCTTAAGAAAACCTCATCCTTCCCCAATATGCTTTATCTACTTGAATTGATTGGGAAGTGATGATGATCATTTTAGAAAATGTTAATCAAAAAGATTGGATCTTTCACTCTCAATCTAAGATGTCAAAGAACTCTTGCCTCCATGTGCTAAACAATTTCGGAATGATATGCACATGTTGAGGGGGAGCATTTCTAAAATATCAAAACAATTAAGATACAAAATGCTTTGATTATATATCACAAGTATCTTGATTGAGTTTTCAAATGGTTTTCAATTGGTTTCAAGGCGAAAGAACAATACCAAAAGACCGACCAATTTTACTTTATGCATGGTGATATAAGGATGATAAAGTTAGGTATTAGTTCCTATGATCCGCCAGAAACAAAGGGATCTTCCTAGGGACAAACCACTAGATAGTGTAGAGTCCTTAGGAATATTGAAAAAAAGGAGAAAAGTGAGAAATGGGAAGAGTGCCGACTGAGACTGAGCTAGTACTGGAATAAACCCAACAAGGTTCTAGTTATGAAGTCTCGGTAAGCACTGAAGGGGTTGAAGAATGAAAAAGAATCGAATGTGAAAAAGGGTGAAAATAAATTGCCCTCCAATAATTCAACCTTAGGGCAGTAACCGGGTTCAATACATATGCTACTGGTGGTTACTAAGGTAACACTGGTATTGAAGACAAGACGTCATGGACCCAGTGACGCACTGCAGTAACTTACCAAGCTACTCAAGTTCCTCTTAAAAGGGCTTGTTTCATTCTCACGGGGAATCGACATAATCTATCGACTTTCTCTTAGAGATTGTTGATATTGAAGAAGGAGACCCTCTCCCTAGTCTCCGGCACAGGAAACCAAAAGAGCACTATTGAGTCTAGAGCCACGAGATCATCAATAAATCTCATTAGGACACATAATTCTTGAAGGCTCACAGTTTCACACAATGTGGAATGTGAGAATATATTTTGAGAGCCCTACGCATTATCCTTGTGGTATTGCCAAGACTTGTTGTGTCATCTGGACTTCATCAATGGAGCAATTCAATAATGAATCGTTCCTTGTCCAGGAAAATGGATTGACGGATACCTTTGAAAAACCAGTCGGTGTGCTCAAAATTCTTTTAATTAGCACGTCGACTGTGTATTGTGCTTTCAAAATCAAAAGGATATTTATGATTGATAATTGATTTTCCATTAAACCTTCGTTGTATTGCAAAACCCTTTAAATTAAATACACGATTGTTTTTCTAATCATTTTCATCAATCAGTGAATCTCAGTTCGCTGGTTCACTCACTCCGTGTTGTCTTCTTTGAGACGTTCCGGTTTGAGAACGGCTAGAGCAGCTGCGAAACCCTGTCAAGGAAATTCTTTGGAATTATACCTGATCATAGGCAGTACTTGTACTAATCAACTGGGAACCGTGGGCCGTGTACCTCAATTCAACGAAAGTGATCAAAGACACTTTCGTGCGCTTTATTGCTAACTGTTGTATGCAGGTACGTCCGACGTTTGCAGCTGATCAGAATGGAGAGGTCAATCCATAGCCGCATGCTCACTCATCACATTCATTTCTAAAGAAATCATGATAAGTGCATCAATGACTCTGATATTTTCACTCCATGCTTCTGCTACGCTGCTGCAAATATCATGAATCAACTAAAGCTTCCGCTACTCTGATGAAAATACTTCATGATCCAGAATGTGAGCATGTCGGTCCGAATGTCACAAACAACCCATAATGGCGATACAACAATAAAGGATGAGTCAGAGATTTAATGTGGCTGATGATCTCAAAGCTGGCTCAAAACTCATTATCACGTGGATCAGTTAAAGACCTCCACTTGGATTAACCAAACATGCAAAACATGAAGAATCAAAGACTACGGGCTACTGAGCAAAGAACATGAACAAGAATCCAAGACCAATCTTAAATATTATATCTGTTTGTATTCAATGTAATTTAAGGTGACCTCCCTTAGGGGGAGATTGTTAGGATTTAGTAAATCCAATTATTAAATTGTCGATCACCTCAAGTATATGTAATCGTTAGAAAGCTCGTAGTCATAGTTATTTAATGTTAAGTAGTATTTAGTTAAGTAACACCGTGGAGGACGGACGGGTCTTTACCCACTGTATGCCTGATCCACAGCCCGTAGGTGGCGTTTTATGTAAGACTATAAATACCCTCTACCTCCCAAGGTAGAGGGTTGGAGCTCATAATAACACTTTTACTTTCTCTCACTAAGTTCCCAAACCTCTAACTATTTCTCTCTCTAAAACCTCAAGTTATACGCCTATATGTGATCATAATTTGATGTGTTTGTGAAATCCAATATGTTACAAATACATCAAAGCAATCATAGATGGTATACACTTACTAAGTTAGCTAAACAACTTTTACTAAAAGAGTTTTAAATTTGCACTAGAGAAGAGTATATATTGCATTACACAAAACAACCAAGTTACTTGCATGCAATTCAATTTTTCTGTAGTCTTGGTGCATTAACATATTAGTTCTAATTTCTTTGTAGTCTTAGATAAACCTTAAAAATGTTGAATATACCTAATATAGGTGTCCTATAGGGCGTCAATAACTCCTAGACCACCTCCCTCGAGCAATCCTTCAACCAGAAAACCTACCACCAGCAAACCGACCACCAGCAAACCTACCACCATTGCTACTTTCTCCAACACTGCTACTTTCTCCAGAAGCACTTCTTATGCCACCTCGAGCAACACCTATCAACAATGTTCAAAGTGATCTCAAAATAAATATAACGTCAAAATTAACCAATAGTTTTTAGTCAAAGAAACAACAAATAAATATATACCAGAATTTCTTCCACTAGAAACCAATCGGCGATTAGCCTGTTCATTTCTCCCTCCACCGACTCTGCGCATACCCCTCTTACCCGGCACAACAAAAATGACATGTGAAGTAATAGAGTCGCCATTTGAATCGACAGAAGCACCATGGTGAGATAAAGCTGTCTCAACAGAAGCCTGAGTCGCATAATGTAGAAAGGCATAGCTGAAAACAAACCAAAGTAACTTTGAGTAAAAAAGCTATTATAGCTACATTTACAAAAAGTAAAGCAAAGTATGTGTACATACCCCTTACACTTCCCCGCAGAATCCTTAATAACCCTGAACTTTTTAGCAGTCCCACAATCTTTAAAGATAAGCTCCAACTTCAATATAAAAAACAATAGTACAATTATCTACAAAAAAACTAGGTCTAAAATTATTGAGTCTGACTTTATAGACATACATCCTGATTCTTAACATCTTCCGGCAATTCGCTTACTTTAACAAAACTATTTTCAACAACATCTTCACATGGTCGTTGTTGTTATTATAGATACTTAAGTTTGGTCATTGAGTCGATGGGCTCGTTGGTTTGATTGGTGCGTTGGGACGTTTGTTTATGCCCTTAGGTCATGTCATGCGTTCTATGCTTGATTTTGTTGCTCATATTTTGATGTAGGACAAAATGCGCTCTTGTTTAGAAGATAATGGTTGTGTGTGATGAGCCCTTTGTCAATAACGTTTTAGGGACGTGTCGCCTTTAAAACAAAACTACAACCAAAATTAAAAAAAATAATAAAAAAACACGAACCCTAGTCGGCCTAGTCATTAGGTTATATATAGGGACCAAACACCAAATCATGACAAAAAATAAATAAATATTAAACTAATTGTTTGAATCTTATATTAATGAGAAGAATATAGAGAAGTGTAAAATTCACCCTTGAACTTTTTTATATTTATAATTTTTTTATATAACAAACTTTATTCGTCAAATATCTAGCAAATATAAAACAAATTTGCTAACAAAAAAAAATGTTTTTTTTTTACGTACGTACAATTTTATAAAAAAATATTAAAATGTGAAAACTTTCAAAACACACGTTACAGGAAATCGTTCTTATGAAAGATGCAAAAGCTTGTTATGAAAGATCCAAGAACCCGTTGAAGAGAAAGACGAAAAGGGAGATACTTAGAGCTTTGGGTATCGTAACATATGCATCACGCCATCTGACGTGGCCCAGCGCTATAGCGTCGCCACCCATACCGAGACCCACTGACACCAACTCCAATTCGTAGGCTTGAGCCAAGAGACGATGATTTCTTGTTTTCTTGTGTTTTTATTGTTTTTTTAAGTTAAAATGTTGATTATACAGTGTGTGTGTGTGAGTGAGACGTTTTGGTTTTTTCTTTTGTAGGTCCAGGAAAGCAAGAAGATGAAGATTAAAAAGGTAATTACGAAATTGGACTAAATAGTCATTGAGTTTTCAAGAATGAACTAATAAAAATGATTTAACCAAAACAGTCTTTGCATTATCTATGCATTATCCAAATGGGTTCCACTTATGCCTTTTCTATCCCAAGACGCATTAATGCAAGAAGGAGAGAGAGGTGTGCAGTACTTTGTGTTTGTTTCACTTCCAAGACACTACTAAATTCAATTTTCAATTCATCTTTTAGATTATTTTGGAATTCTTGTCCTCTTTTACATTCTCTCTCTCTCACTTATTTTACAAAAGCAAACACCTTCATCAACAAGAACTTGAAACTTTCGCTCGAAAATGAAGTTTCGCCCAACTTTTGCCCAGAATTCGCCCACTACACCCAAAATTCGCCCAGATGTTTCCGCAACTCTTCAAATTCGCCCAGAATATCGCCCAACTTTTCAAATTCGCCCAAAATTTCGACCAAAAATCATCCGTTCGAAAAGTTCATTTTGGTAAATAATACACGCGAAGTTCACTTTGGTAAAACGACAGTGGAAATGGTCCATTTAATAAATTTTCTCAAGATTAAAAGCTTTTATTATTATTTTTTTTTTGTAGTACAACCTTTTTAGTCATTGTAATTTCTATTTATTTATTTATTTTTATTTTTTTAGTGTAATTTGTATTTTTATTTTAGTGAATAAAAATGAGTTGGATTGTAAAATAGAATAGAAAATAAAATGGTTGGTCACAAAAGGAGGTTTTGGCTTGAGCCACGAGGGAAGATGTTTTTGGGTGTGTGAGTAAAAATGAGTGTTTGTTGTTGTGACTTACGTAACACCTAAAAGGGGTCACGGCTTGAGCCATAACACCCAATGCTTTTACAAAAACTTTACATAATTTCTTCAAAGAAAGTCTTATATTTTATGTGTGCAATTACCTCCTAAATGGATGGTCTAAGATTATATATATATATATAATTATTGCAATGGCTTTCGCACTATTTATCTAGAATATTTTACTTTATAGTATTCTAAAAAAATGTCAAAAACTATATGATCTTTTATAGTGTTAGATAATATATACGCTATGAGAAAAGTTCAAATGGTTACTGTTATTTTGGTGCTTACCAAGGGATAAATCTTTACCATCCATCTAGTTTGATCTAATAGTGGGTATTAACCTAAGATTTAATAAGTCTATGTTTTTTTGTTTTTTTTCTTATTAATTCACATTTTTTTTGTCTTTTTTTTTTAACTCACGTTTCTTTTTTTTCTTTTTTCTTTTTTTTTTTTTTTTTTTTTTTTTTTTTTAATTCACGTTTTTTTTTTGTTTATTCGCTTTCATACGTTTTAGTCTGTTTTCATACGTTTTCATCTATTTTCGTACGTTTTCCTCCGTTTTCGCCCGTATTCGTCCGTTTTCGTTCGTTTTCATACGTTTTCATCCGCTTTCTTTCGTTTTCGTCCAATTTTCATACGTATTGGTCCATTTTCATACGTATTCGTCCGTTTTCTTACGTTTTCGTCTCATTGAATATTACAATTGATTTGCTGTGATATTCGGAATATCACTTGTGATATTCTGAATATCACTTGTGATTTTCTTGTTACAAAACATTAGTTGAAAATCAATTGTGGTATTTATAATATCACTTGTGGTATTTAGAATATCACTTGTGATATTCTGAATATAACAGAATATTACTTATGATATTCAGAATATCATTTGTGATATTCATAATGATATTTAGAATATCACAAAATATCGCTTGTGATATTCAGAATATCGCTTGCGAGTTGCGATACTCAGAAACGTATGAAAACTTCAGAAGATGGCCGAAAACATTTAAAAATGGACGAAAACGCAAGAAAACGGACGCATATGTAAGAAAATGGATGAAAACGTATGAAAGCGTAAAAACACGTATGGGAAGAGACGAAAACTAATGAAAAATGGACGAAAACGAAAGAAAACGGATGAAAATCGACGAAAACGTATGAAAACGAATGAAAACGGACGAAAACAGGCGAAAACGTAAGAAAACCGACGAAAACGTATGAAAACAGACGAAAATGTATGAAAGCAGAAAAAAAACGCGAATTAAAAAAAAACGTAAATTAAAAGAAGCAAAAAAAAAGTGAATAAATAAGAAAGACAAAAGAACAAGAAAAAAAAAACATGAAATTAAGCTGACATATTAAATCTTAAGTTAATTTATACCGTTAGATCAACTTAGTGTGTTCCACTACTGCATATTTTATTTACTTAATTAATAGCATATGAATGAACACAGACCTTTAGAAAACAAAGTTGTGATCCAAAATTGTTGTGTAGTCTCTTTCTTATCGTTATAACATCTTGACATAATTAACTAATTTTGATGTAGACAATACTTATATTTGGCATAAATGGAATTGTTTTACATGCATGAATACAAACAATTTAAACATTACGTGGACCAAGCTCGTAAGATAAGTATATTATAGTAACACATTTTTGTACTTAAATAATTATAAAAACATAAATTAAAAATATATTAGTTTGTAACTCGAGTAAATTAGGAGATTATATCATCAAGTAACACTCAAATTTGGTAACTCGATTTCATAAACCTTAAAAAATATATCCATTCGTGTGTTAGTTTTTCTTAAATCTTAAGGAGGCCACAAAATAATCCCGAGACTGGATGAGTGAAAGTGGGCTAGGTGCGTTGAGCTGGGCCAATATACACAAACTAATTATGTGCATGGGTTGGGCTTGAATAACGACCATATATGCTATATATTGTTTCGGCAAACCTATTACCAATGTAGATTTCGAATGATGGAGATGGTCATGTTGGATGTTGCAGAGGAAGTGCTTTTAAGGTTGACTGTCAAAGATGTTCTCAGATGCAAAAGTGTTTGTAAGTCTTGGTATTCTTTGATTTCTAGTCCTTCTTTTATTAAACTTCATGTTAAATTTGTTTGCAACAAAGAAGACAAGAATAATAAACATCTTGGAAACAGAAGAATTGCTATGACTAGAAGATATGTAATTAGGCTTGGACATAATTCGTGCAATATACCTCAAGAGTGGAGATCCTACAATTCATTGGATATTGAAGGCTCTTCTAATGGCCTTGTATGCATATCTTCACATGGTTATCGAATTTGTTTAACCAATCCTTCGACTCGAGAGTTTCGGAAACTGCATAAGCCCCCAATACTTCCTAAGAATATCTCGTACGCACGACGTTACGGCTTTGGTTATGATTCATCCACTGATGATTACAAACTTGTTTTTGCCATCAACCAAGGTGGTTCTGATGGGACACTTGTTCAAATCTTATCTTTGAAGTCAAATATTTGGAAACTTTTTGGACATGTCAATTATAGTTTCCATGATAGCGAGCCTGGTATCTTATTCAATGGGGCACTTCACTGGTTTATGTATAATGCCAATGATACCTACAAAAAATTCATTGTGTGTTTTGATTTAGCTAAAGAGGAATTTAGAGAAATTCCCCGACCTGAAGACACAAGATATGATGCGAGTTATCGTAACAAACTGGGAATTTTCCAAGACCACCTATGCATATTTCAACAACGCAATGATGGTCGCCCTTATGGCATTTGGGTTATGAAAAACTACAATGTCAAACAGTCTTGGGAACTGTTGCCAAATGATTGTGAGATGAAGGATCGTGTACACTATATGATTAAGAATTGTCTTCTATCCCGGAAAATGCCGTCATACTATTCTTGTGATGATACATTTTTGTCTGGGAGTGGAAAACACATTTGGTCTCCTATCTATGTGCAAACCCTTGTATCTCCTTATGTTAATAATCATGGGAGACCAAGTGACGCAAAGAAGAACAAGAGGACTGTTGAAGCGGGGATTTCTAAGGTATATTCTTATTTCAGAATCTCTTCTCTTAATACAATTTAGTATATACTTTAGAATTGACTAGTTTGGTGGTTATTGTAATTGGGAAACTCAACTGATCCAAAAGGCAGTGACTAGTTATGTTGTTGTTCTAAGGTCCTTTATCTACACTAGTTATCATGCATCCTAAGTAAATTGAACATTATCTCAGTTGAGCGAATTATTTCCCTGTTTTATTACTACTACCAGATGATTACTTGTATGTCTTTCATTCGCTTACCCGTTTACTCTACATTTGTACCATGTTTCAAATTGGTTATTGATTTATCATTTATAATTTTCAAATACAATTCTAGCAAATGAGAGATATTGAGGAAGCTTATACTTTGAAAGATGGAGAGAAAAATGGATTTCATTCTGCTGATGATGTTGAGATTGAGAGGAAGAAGAGAATGCTGATGATGTTGAGACTGAGAGTAAGAAGAGAAAGCGAACGAGGAGCAAGAGCAGGAGCAGAAAAAACGGTTCAAATGTTTAACTTAAGCTTATTTTACTCTACAAGTTTACTGAGTATATATATATACTCCGTCTCATTTCTTGAAAAACACTCATGAAATGTCTCTGTAATCATCATAAACGATTCAGAAAGAGGGAGAGATCAAGGAACAAAAACGATCAAACTCGAGAAATCTGATGCAGAAAGAGGGAGAGATCGAGGAACAAAAACGATTCACAAGAGTTAATTTTTCGAATAAGAGAGCCTTGTGTTTGATAGTCTAATCAATTTGTGATTGTTAACTATATGTATTATTAGTCAAATGAGTATATTCATTTTGTCTACATTTCATTGGTTGGTTTGTCAAAAGACTATCTAACTTGACTTCTTTCCTAGTTTTTTCGTAGTACATTACTAGGGCTGTAAACGAACTGAACGTTAAGTGAACATTTCATGAACGATTCGGTAAAAAGTTCGTTTATGTTCGTTTATTTATTAAATGAACGAACATGAACAATATTTTATGATCGTTTAGTTAAATGAACGAACATGAACAAAAGTCACGTCTGTTTATCTATGTTCGTGAATGTCCGATTATGCGTTCGTTAATGTTCGTTTATGTTCATTTATTTATTTATGTTCGTATATCAAATCTTATAATTGTATAATTTTTAAAATAGTTTGTTTAAACAAAACGACACTTATAAAATAATATTTGATGCATAATTTAATAAAGTTAATGATTATTTGTCTATGTTCATTTATGTTCGATCGTTTATGTTCGTTTAGTGTCTTAATAAACGAACATGAACAACTCATTTTCTTAATAAACGAACATGAACAAGAAATTTTGTCCGTTTAAGCGTTCGTGTTCGTTTATTTGTTCGGTTAAAATTAAATGAACGAACATGAACAAGGCTCCGTTCGTGTTCGTCCGGTTCGTTTACAGCCCTAATTATAGCGTTCTTCTGACAAAATTAGATTTCGATCTTAATATGGAAACTAAAGAAAAGTTTTTTGCAATTTTCTTGTGTTGATTCATGTGATATATATTTTTGTTGAATATTTGTGTGGCAACACTTTTCTATACCATAGAAAGTGACCATACCCATTACTCAAGCACTGTGGGTAAACGATGAAACAACACGGGTTCAAAGTGAAAATTCGGTTTTAAGATGACGAAGAGCATGCGGTTCTAAACTTTACTAACAAGCTAAATGAAACAGATCAAGTTTACTATATCCCGGGGCTTTACCTCCACCAATATTCGATATCCGAACCGATGAACACACTAGTTCCTTTTATCATTTGTCGGCTTCACTTTATTATATAGTTATATAATAGAGCATAAAAAACGGCGTCGTTTTTTATGGGAATTTTCCCGCCAAAATTCTTGGGCTATTTTGATTCGAATGATCCCCCTGTTGTCTGGTCCAAAAAAAATAATAATAAGAAAAATAAAAAATCCTTAGGTAAGTATAGCGAGGTCCATAATCTTCACCAAGGTACCATCAACACACAGACATACATGCGTACCAGAGACGATGAATAAGATGGTCAAGAATGAGGTACCAAGATGAGGAATACTCAAGGTTTTTGTGTAAAAGATTTTAGAGATGTAAGCTTCAAAGTGTGTGTATGTTGTACATGTACCATAAACAATTAGCAGCTAGATGTAAGCTTAAATTTTTTTGAACTTTTTTATTTTTATATTTTTTGGTTAGGTATAATCTAGATTTTTATAGGGTTTTGGTAGCTTTTAGTTAAATGGTAAAAAACTCCCAACACCGTCTTCCACGGTGTATGGGGCTTTTAGTTAAATGGTCTTTGGGTTAATTGTAAATTTTGATTATGTGGCAAATTCAACTGTTATGAAGTTTTAATTTTAGGTACTTATTTTGGAGTGAAATAAGAAAATATGAATAGATTGCTAATAGTTAGTTGTGTGGAGTTGCTTATGCTAAACTGCTTATTTAAGAAATGAGTGGCTTCGATACGCAGTCACAAACACCCCCTGAAAGACCGTTTATTTGTTTTGTTGGATTTGTTTGTGTAATTTTGGTTACAAAGTTTATGAAACAGCTTTGGAACGAGGTTTAATAAATGGGTCTGTAAAGAGATGAAATATTTGGTTAACAAAGTACCCTTTTGGCTGAATTGAGGATTCCAGGTGAAAGATTATGCAGGTAACATTTATTCTTGGGTGTTGATTCCGTATGTTATTGGTCTTTGGGATTTGTCGATTTACAGTTATATTCTTTGTATTTATAGGATTCTCCAATCAGGTCTTTTGAAGATGGTGTCACGTCTTTAAGGGTTGGTAGTATCCTTCTTGATATTTAGCGTCAGACTATACTCATACGAGTATCCATCTTGATCTTCCTTATAGTGCAGCGTTCATTGTAAGACGATTCTCGACTTTCCCTTTTGCTTTATACGTTTTGTATTTTTCACATATGTTTCACTCATTACTTTTCAAAATTTTAATCAGGGGAAGAAAATACAGCCTACTGTGCTGGGCTTCTATTCGCTCGATGTGTTTTGAAAGTGCTTACCAACAATATCTAGGAAATGTTGAGGTATGCAAATCTTTTATCGTTTTCTTGAATCTCAAAAGCATGTGTTTGCTTGGGGAATAAGACTTAAAATTTGTTTTCGGTATCAGAAATATGTGGCTATTGATCCCCTGGTGTGGCGTTTTTAGTTTATAGGGCTTTCAATAGTAATTTGGGTTTGAATCCTACGAGAGTCTTTGGGATTGTTTAATATATCGGTTATAAACTGATGCGGACAAGATGCTTAGAGAATAGGTACTTCAAGAAATAGTGTTTTGATGCGGACAAGATCCTTTAGTTAGCGCCACATGTGGCTTTGCTGTCGTTGTTAAGCCCGCCAGACCTGTCTTCTGTCGTTAAAACGGAGGCACACTGCGTTTTCGTCACACCTTAGGATACTAGGTAATCACATATCCTATACAAAAGTCGTTCTCTGATTGTGAAACTATAAATATACATGTCGTTAACAATGTTTGACTTGTTTCATTGTACTGCGAAACTAAGACCCTGATAGGACTCCTGTTGCTGCTCAGCCGGTAGCAGAAGCTTACATCTTCAGCTTATAAAGTTTTAGCCTGCGCAGACGTAGTTAATTTGTAGCAGCTAGAACGCGTTGCTCTATGAGCAGATTAATATGATGAGGGAATTTGGATTTGGGAATTGATCAAGGAAAGGGAATAAAAATATCTGTCAAATCAACTAGCTACCTGCTTATCAGAAAGTGCTCAGATTACCTTTTTTTCTCTTAGAGCACACGGTGTGGGCTTGCCGTGAGGGCTCGCCGTCCACCGTGGAGGCTCGTCGTCCTACGTTTTGACACCGCCGTGGCTCGCCGTCCGTCGCCGTGATTTGGGTCGTCGTCTGCACGACGAAGATGAACGTGTACTTTTTTTTTTTTTTTTTTTTTTTTTTTTTTTTTTTTTTTCTCTTTTTTTTAATAGATAGTGGTAGTGGTGGGCCCCAAATGAAGAGATTGAGGTTTGTTATGAGTGAGGAGGGGGTTTGTTGTGGTTAGTTGTGGAAAAATGGGATGCTGATGTGGCGCTGAGGTGGCACGACGACGAGCCTAAGGCTTGTCGTGACACCTAGTGCTCTTATAAGTGATAGTAATATTAGTGTTACTGTATCCCAAATCAGGACCCATGAATAATGCATGTAAAAGGTTTAACAGCAATTACTGTTACGTCACAACTACCGTATATGTACTTCTATATCAGTAGGTTATAATACTGTAACAGTACTATTTGGAATACCACTATCATCATATTGTATATGCGCTTCTATTACCTTTCAGAATGATAGTTAATTGCATTTTTATAATTAAGGGGTGTTTGGAATTGGCCGTAGAAGTTTCTTATCAGCTTATTTTGTTTTTTGTAACATTGATAATGTAAATATACATGTCGTTAACAATGTGTATTCGCAGTGGAAGATGTATGCAGTCGGAAGGAGTGGAAATCCAACTACCAAGAGTCAAGGAGGCCGGTGGCACCCGCAAATTCTAATGCTAAAGTTGAATGACTTTCTATTGTATTAACATTGGAAAGTTAATTATGAAGGTATTTAAAAGGCTGGAAACAATGCAGCGGCGTTGGAAGGCAGTAACGATTGTCGATTGGAGAGCTTCTAAAGACTGGGTTTGTGATCATGCAACAAATTCGAGTGTGTAACTGATCCCGAAAGTTGAACCACATGCAAATATATATATTGTACCTTACCATTACAAGATGGTCTCAAAACCTCTACACAACAACCACAAGTGAATCACTTCATTTTATTATTATGAGTTGTACATTGTTTGAGATTTTCCTTTTCGGCATTGACCTTATAATTAAGCCTTTTTGGTCACTTGACCAGCTGGTGCTCACATAAAGTCTCAAATGTTGTCATTTTCAATCCAATTTCAATACTTGTCACAATTCATAATTAACACTCTCAAATAAACATTTATCTTGTGTTTCAATCAATTAAAAACATTTTACATATTTGATTAGTGAAAAATGTAGTTGATTGAAAATTTAAAGCTTTATATAGGAAATGGATCCCCTAAGAAGAAAAATAAAAATAAAAATAATGATAAATGTTTTCTGCCACACATTTCAAATGAAGGAGGAGAATTTCATGGGAGATGCATTTATTTTTGTAGGTGCACCTGAAGTGTGCGCTTGTGGTTATTTCTCATCATTCTCATTTTACTTTTAATTTCTTATTTGATCCTTACTCGCTTTATATAACTTGAAAGTTAACATTTAGGTGTCGTTTGTTGAATCGTATAAATGATGCAACATTTGACATGTCATATAGCTGAATCATACCTAAATGGCTTTGTAAGACATAAAACTTGGATTAGAAATTACAAAAAATAAAAATTTTAGGTGCCGTTTAGTTGATGAGAATTTTTTATTTTTATTTTTTAGTTTTTAAATTCTTAAAGAAGGGATTGGTTTTTCTTCTCTAAAGAAGAGTTAGAATTTTGAAAACCCGTTTAGATAAAATTATATTTTTCCATTTAAAAAAAATAAAAAAGATGTTTAGATGAAGCTCTTTTCAAACATTTTTTCTTTTTTAAATTAACTTTTTTTCATATTGGATCCTTGTACGTTTTTTTCCATTTTATATGTTTTGTATGGCTTTATACGTTTTCATCCGTTTTTCCCGTTTTTGTACGTTATCATTCGTTTTTATCCATTTTTATATGTTTCATCTGTTTTACTGTGTTTTTACACGCTTTTTAACTTTTCCATCCATTCTCGTCCGATTTCATCCGTTTTGTCTTTTTGTATATGTTTTCGACCGTTTTTTTTTATGTTTTCGTATGTTTTTTTACGTTTTAGTCCGGTTTTTTACCTTTTCACTTTTCTTTTTGCGTTTTTGTCTGTTTTTTTACGTCTTCATCAACTTTTATATGTTAGCGTTTGTTTTTTACTTTTCGTCCGTTTTCTTTCGTTTTGTTAAGTTTTCGTCCGTTTTCTTTTGTTTTCTTGTGTTTTCGTCCTTTTTTTTACGTTTTCATCCATTTTTTACGTTTTAATCCATTTTCTTAAGTTTTCGTCTGCTTTCTCATGTTTTCATCATTTTTTTTACGTTTTCGTCCGTTTTTTATGTTTTCGTCCCAATTTTCATGTATTCGTTTGTTTTTATTACGCTTTAGTGCGTTTTTTTACTTTTTCGTCAATTTTTAACGTTTCGTCCGTTTTCTTACCTAAAATAACGTAAGAAGACGTAGAATAACGTACAAAACGTACGAAGCTTCTGAAATCATATGGAAACGGACGAAAACGTAAAAAAGGACGAAAAAGTAAAAAACGAACGAAAATGTAAAATAATGGACGAAAACGTAAGAAACTGAAGAAGACGTAAAAAGACGAAAACGTAAAAAAATGGACGAAAACGTAAAAAAACCGACAAAAACGTAAATAAGCGAACGAAAACGTAAAAAAACAAACGAAATCGTAAAAACGGTCGATAACGTAAAAACAATAGACAAAACGTAAAAAAATGGATGAAAACAAAAAATAACAGGCGAAAACGTAAAAAACAGAAGAAACCGTTAAAAACATACGAAAACGTAAAAAATAGGTGAAAATATAAAAAAAACGTAAAAAATGGACGAAAACGTGAAAAATGGACAAAAACGTAAAAAACAAACGAAAAAGTAAAAAACGGATGAAAATGTAAACAAATGGGCAAAAAATTAAAAAAACATATGAAAACGTAAAAAAAATACGAAAACGTAAAAAATGAATGAAAACGTAAAAACGGATGAAAACATTAAAAACTGATGAAAACGTAAAAAACGAACGAGAACGTAAGAAAACTTAAAAAGGCGGACGAAAGTATATAAAAACGGACGAAAATGTAAGACAACAGACGAAAACATAAAAAAAATACCAAAAACGTAAAAAAAAAAATAGGACGAAAACGTAAGAAACGGACGACAACGTTAGGAAACGTAAAAATCGGATGAAAACGGTTAAAAATGTATAAAACCGGATGAAAACGTATTAAAAATGACGTATAAAAAGCGATAATGAAAAAAGTGGAGAAGAGTAGAATGGGCTTTTCAAATTTGTAGTTAAAATTTAGAGAATGAGAATTTCATATTTTTTGAAAATTATTAGAAAAAAATGTAACTAAACGGATTTTCAATTTTTCTCTTTTCATATGAAAAATTTTCTAGAAAAATGGAATGTTTTTGGCCAACTAAACATCCCTTAACTTTTTTGATTTTTCTGTTTCCAACAAGATAAGATACTTAACTAAGAAAATAGAGTGAAATTTCAATATTAGCCTTTCCCTGGCCTACAATATTAAAAATAGTCCATATGAAATTTGGAGCAAGCTGATTAATGCTTTGCTTGGAATTTTGTTTGCTAGGTACCAATTGGTGATGGCATGACAATATGTCAGCAAAAGGTGATTTCATCATAAGCTTAAAGCTCAAAAGGGTTCTCAAACGTCTGACGTGTTATCACTGAAGGTGCTTCAATCTGGGTTAATAACCAAGTCACCCAAACAACACAAGTCCGGTAACAAACATGTCAATATCAAAACAAAAGCTAATTGTTCAACATAGTAAAAGACATGCTTATTTGCAGAATGCACTAGTAGTTTTTCATATTGTTCAACATAGTAAAAGATGATTCCTGTAAACTGTACTCTGATGATTCCATATTAGTTGATCAAATAATTTCTTGCTGATCAACAACAGCTTCTTCAGATGCATTAACCTGGCAGAAATGGGGAAAAAAAGAGATCAGAGAGCCATAAAATTAAAAAGGAACAAATATATATGCCTTTGATTTAATAAGAATTATACATATTATATTGTGTTACAATATGATCACCCATTGCCCATACATACAAATATAAATTCAAAACTGACAACATATAAAAACTGCAAACGTTGTTGTGTGTTCTGATTGACTGATTTGCAAGAGTGTATCTATAGTCTAAGACTACAGCTGTTCCATGTAAATTTGACTGCATAATACTAGTGCAGTATCCATATATTACCCATGTATACTTTTTTGTTCCAATAAACAAGACTTAAAGTGAGGTTACATCATGGCATTACAGTAACTAGTCCCTAACTGTAGTCTACCACTAGCTATACCAGCCCGTAACTGTTACTTACCAAAATTACTTGTAACACGACAGATTTTACAAATGTACCTAAATCCATATCAAACAAGCTACTAATATCCACAATGGGCGATAACTTTAGACCAAATTATGCATTTGCACCTACATTTACTATTCTACTATTAAACTGTTGGTTTTATGGATATAAATTAGTAGTCGTGAGTTAGGATCGAACTCGAGACCACGGGAGTGCACGCTTTACGTATGAGAATTAAAGTTAATAATTAAATGTAAATGTTATATTTATTTATTAATTACATGAAATAATATAACGGACGTTAAGTTAATTAAGTGTAACGGACTAACGGCCGTTAAATGTTAATTGGAAGGACTAGATTGCAAAATAAAGATTGGGAAGGTTCCGGAATCCCACTTGGGATACACAACCGATCGGCCAAAGGGGTATTCCCATGTTACACCCGTATCCCGTCAAGGTATTATTAAATAGAAGTATTAAATTTTTTCTTAGAAAGAAAATGAATGTTTCTTAAATATAATGAGTAGAAAGAAAGATTAAGGATTTTTGTGGCCAAAACAAAGAATCCAAGAATAGAGGGACTAATATTGTCATTTGGCCTAAGTAGAAGAAATATAAAAAGAAAAAATTAGTCTCATTTGAGACTTATCCAGGAAGATTACCTCAAGGTGAAGTAAGAGTTTGATAAGAAAAAGAAGAAGGTATCAAGATTATTCTCAATTGAGTTGATTTAGGACTATTGTGGTGATTATTAAGATCAAGAGACCTTCAATTCCATATCCAGAATCAAGTAAGAAATTTCCCTAATATTTGTAATTAGGGTCTTGAAGTTTAGAAGTTTAAAGAAGTTATAGAAGATGCCCAATTTATTGAAATTAATAATTAAAGTCTTTAATTAAGTATAATTGTTGTTTAGGAAGCTTAAGGAAGAGGTGGCTCTTTTGATAGAAGTCCTTGGAATAATTAAAGGTAAGTATAGTGGGTTAATGTATTATCATAATGAAAATGATTATTTGATTATGTTATAGTTGTTGGAGTTTGTAATAGTTAGCTTGGATCCATAGCTTTATATGTCAAGTAGTGTAAATACCCATTTTAAGGTATGTACTCATGTTATAGATGCTCCATCAATTTATATGTATTGTTATAGTTTAAATTGCATTTACCCCTTTTACTTACTAAGCAATTGCTTATGTTATAGTTGATGGTATTTTGTAGGTCCTAGCAAGGAGGATAAAGGTAAGACTCAAGTGTAGGGTGGATTTTGTTTGAGCTCTAGTTGAGCTTGTCTTTTGGAACCAAGGCGTTAAAGTTGGAAGCCCCAAAGAGTCAAGTTGTTTTGGTATATTTCAAGTGTCTTGGTCTCCTCTCCGCTAGTAATTGTTATTATGTTTAAGTTCTCTAAATTATTAAGTCAAAGTGTCAAGTTATTGTAAATATAGATCATGGAGTTAAAATGATGTTTGGCATAAAGCCGATTCCTCGTTTTGAAGGTTAAAAGTGTTGGGATTGTTAGTAATAGTTGCTCTTATTTGAGTCACAAATTGTCTACAAGTTTTGTGTAAATGGTATGAAGTTTAATTGAGTTAATGTGCAGTAAATCTGCACAAAATGTGCAGGTTTGAGTTCCTAACGGCGTCGCACATAGAACCTGACGCCGTCGCATTTTTATCAAATCTTTCTTAGCTGTCACGATTATAACCTGACGCCGTCGTAAAATCTTTCTGAGCCGTCACAGAAGTCCCAGACGGCGTCGCACTTATAACCTGACGCCGTCGCGTTTAAAAAGAAATTTTTTAGATTTTCCTTCCTTTTCTAGTCTTCATGTCTTCAATAAAAGTTTAAAAAAAAATTTCGTTTTGGGGGCGTAACAACTTGGTATCAGAGCCTTGGTTTAAGAGATTTAGGATTTTATCTTAGAATTTCCTAGACTTAGGCCGTATAATTGTGTTAGTAATAGTCATACTACGTACACACTCCCTTGACGATTTTAAGGGGGTACATATATTACATGTTTTTATAACTAAGCTTGGCCACCGTGGTTATAAGAAGATGGCATATATGTATTACCTAAGATCGTTAAGGCTTTGTACATGTGGTGTTTAGGATAAGTTATGAAAGAACTATATTATTTTATAGGTTATAGGTGATTTTGCTTAATCGAATGTTGTCATATGTTACAGTAAAGAAGAAATGAATATTCCTCATCAAAAGGAAGCCATAAAGGCTACTACCTCTAAACATGCCGGGTCTTCGGCAAGTGATCCCTCCAAGAATGATATGATTTTGGAAAGTTCCTCTTCTTCTAGTTCGGAGAGTCCTAATTTAGAAGGGTTTACAAATGAACAAGTGAAAGCTTTAGACGTGTTAATGAGGAGGAGGATAGGAAAGGCACTAGAAAAATCTATGCTGTATGTTGTCAAGGAAACCACTCTAAATATACAAGAAGTAATGCAAAAGGAGTTTGCGGAACTAAGAAGAGAAGAAGGTCATGGTAGGGTTACTAAGAATGATAAATCATCTTACCGTGATTTTACGGCATGTGATGTACCAAAATTTACGGGGACCCTTGATCCTATAGCTTGTAATAGATGGCTTATCGCTGTTGAAGGTGCTTTTCGCACAAATGGGTGTGAAGAGACAAAGAAGGTTATATATGCCATCAATTTCCTTCGCGATAGTGCTAGGACTTGGTGAGAAGGGAAAGTGTGTGAAAAAGGGGAGGCTTGGTCGGATTCATGTTCATGGAAAGAGTTCAAAGAATTATTTACTTCGAAGTATGCACAGGTGGAAGAGATTGACAAAATTCGAGAAGAATTTCAGACTTTAGTGCAAACAAATGAAACGGTGAATGAGTTATGGAAGAAATTTAATGATATGGTTCCTTATTGCTCCGAGTATCATAATAATGAGAAGCTCAAGGTAGATAGGTTCCAAAGGATGCTAAAGGATGAAATTCGTGAAGTAACCTCACCATTTAAGTGTTGTACTTTGGAAGATCTTCTAAGCCGGGCTCGTGTGAGAGAGGTGGATTTGATGAGGAAGAAGAGTAAAGAAGAAAAGGAGGTTAAGAGAAAGCAAGTGTTTGTAGATAGGGAAGGTAAAAAGCTAAGGTTTGATTCAGGTAGAAGGGTTGGAGGAAATCAAGGCAAGACACAATGTAAGAAGTGTCACAAGCTTCATTATGGTGAGTGTAGACTCAATATGCCGGGATGTTACAAGTGCGGTTCTTTAAGTCATATGAGTAAAGAATGCCCGAAGCCGATGGTTATTTGTTATGGGTGTAATCAAGTTGGGCACAAGTTGAATGAGTGTCCAGGTCAAAAAACAAATGATGCTATGATTGTGAAGACGGTCAAAGAAGAAAAAGTTGAAATTCCGAAACCTAAGGCACGAGTTTACCAAATGGGAGTAGAGGAAGCAAAGTCGGGACCCGATGTCATTACAGGTATACTTCTTGTTAATTCCATTCCCGCTCGAGTCCTCTATGATTCGGGAGCTAGCGTATCCTTTGTGTCATTAGAATTTAGCAAGCAATTAACATCTCCACTATCTAAACTCTCCAAACCCCTTGAAGTAGAAATAGCCGATAGTAAGATAGTAGTTGTGATTAATGTGTTTCGGGATGTAGAATTGGAATTGGATAATAGTATATTTAAAATCGACCTAATTCCTATAGTGCTTGGAGAATTTGATGTTATCATAGGCATGGATTGGCTTAGTAATTATAATGCTGCCATTTAATGTAATCAAAAGATGGTACGAGTTATGAATCCAAATGGCCGAGAGGTAATAATATATGGAGATAAAAGAAAAGGAGAATTCAAGTTGTGCTCCATAATGAAGGCTAGGAGATATTTATCACGGGGTTGTTGTGCGTTTTTGGCCCATGTGGTGGATACGAGTATTAAGAAGGCAAGTGTTGAAAATGTTCCCGTTGTTAATGAATTTCAAGATGTTTTTCCCGAGGAATTGCCGGGTGTTCTATAACAACTCGTAAATTTTCCTACCGATTTTTCACGACTATATTTTTTTTCTTTCTTTTTCATTAAACACGACAAGTCACGAAATATTTTTCACCTCGACCTCGATAATAATTTTTTTTATAAAATAAATAAATAATAAACTTTTATATTTTATTTTCTATCGAGCCTCAAGCCCAACCCGAACCATCTTTATTTCATGCCTCTTGGGCTCGCGTGTTCAACCCGATCCAACTCCTTTCTCTTTAGGCCCTCGTGTACAAACCAAACCAAAACGACCAAGCCTAACTTTTTTTTATTTTTATTTTGTAATTGCCAAATTATCTATACAAGTAAAAATTGAAAATTTTGTTCCTATGTTTCTGTGTTATCTAGGCGAGCAAAAGACAAATCAGAAACCAACTTCAACCTTTCTTAGCATGTGCATGGAGTATGCGTGTAAAAGTGAGACACACAAGAATCTATGGCATTCTTCTTTATTTCAATGAGACAAGCCTACTTAAGCCCCTACTCTAATTTTATAATACAAAGCATGTGCTTCCATGTTTTTTTTTCTGTGACCTAGCGAACTCAAAGCAGAAACCAAACTCAAAGGCATCTTTGGTCTTATATGTTGCATGCGTGCATGTGTAGTCAAGAAGAGACAAAACACCTAAACTAGCCACCCTAAACTCATATTATATTAAGTCTAAAACACATGTGAGCATTTCACTTCTTTACCCACTAGGTCTAATGTTCCCCATGCTTAATTTGTGATATGACAACACCAAAAACGTGCCATTCCCCCTTCTTCTTGGCTGATTTGTCGTGCAAGCTCAAAACACAACCCATCTCATTCTTGAAACCATGCAAGTCACACTTAAAATATTGGAGAGAGCATGCTCTTGTTTAGCTATAAAAAGCCACCCACCCTTAAGCGTTTTCTTGCAACCCTCAAACTCAAACACAAGCTCTTGTCTTTCATTTCTACTACTGTGTAACGAGGGACAAAGGGGAGAGGAGAGAAAGCAAGTCTTTGGGTTGGTTTTCAAGTTCCTAGGGTCTTACGGGTTTAGTACGTTACGGGTTACCATCTTGGAGGTTCGAGTTCACTTGGCCCTGTTCGAATCCTACAAATCGTTTTCCTCACCACCACTTTTGGTGTCGTAAGTTCCTCAATCTATTTCAATACGTTAAGTAGCTTACAGTCTCGTTACTTAGTTATTTTATAACATTTGTTACGTTCGCGACATGTTTTAAGTTCTCTAAACTCGTCTCTAATTCACACATGTCACGTATAAACTTGAACCTAAACAAACTTGATGTATCATAATAGCTTGTGTGGTAATTCTAACTTTTACTCTTAAGCCATAAAATAAACTGGAAGCAAGAATTATACATGCAAAGACCACGACCATTCATGCTCACTGAGTAAAATTGTATACAAAAATAAAACAGATAAAAGCTCATTAAATATGCTAAACTTCGAAACAAAACACAAAAGAGCCCATAGATCAGATGGTTGGGTCACTGGTATGGGGAGCAGAAGGTCACTGGTTCGAATCCTCCCCATGGCATATTTGTTTTTGTTTGGTTATTTTGCAACTTTCAATTTTTTTGGCAGTTTCAGCCCTTCCAATTTAATAGACTTGCTACTTTCCTTAAAAACTCATATAAGGTTGTAACTTATATAAACTTTTACACTTTCAATCTTCAACTTTGAATAACTTATCATTTTTCTTAAAAACTTTTATAAGCTTATAACTTGTATAACTTCTACAATATTAAATCCCTCAAGTTTAAATTTGAAACTTTTCACCCTATAACTTTTATAAGATTGATAAACTTATATAAACTTTTACATTTTTCTTAAAAACTTTTAAATCCCTCAAGTTTATATAAACTTATATAAACTTTTACACTTTCAATCTTTAACTTTGAATAACTTATCATTTTTCTTAAAAACTTTTATAAGCTTATAACTTGTATAACTTCTACAATATTAAATCCCTCAAGTTTAAATTTGAAACTTTTCACCCTATAACTTTTATAAGATTGATAAGAATTATATTATTTACGACCATATCCGCGTAACCTATAAAAGATATAATTGTCCAAATATCTTATTTACCCACGACTTGATAAATATACATTGTGTATATATTTTTGCATCTCGAAACCGAACAAATCCAATGAATACAATATGGCTTTTATTTATTTACTCCTTAATAATACTTGAGTCAATATTCGAGTCACCTCTTATACGAAAGCTTCTTATACAACATTCCTCTATTTATTCCAAGAGCCAATACTTACAAAACATTTTGAAACGATTTAACCGTCAGCTCTGCCACACAAGCAACATTAAACACAACCACTTGTAAAAACTTAAATTTATTCACACACTTCGAGTCGTGAGTACACAAAACTGCAAACTGAGTCTTGCCATCTCATTCTTAGGTTCCGGGTAGGAGCCACTGCTTCATCACACTCGAATCTTTTTGTGCTTTATTCATCGAACTACTAAGGTGAGTTTATAGCCCCACTTTTACTCTTATTTACTTGCTTTATAAAACTATGGGGTGAGAAACATGCAAAACTCTTTTCGGATCTGAAACTGAAAACACTATTACGTGAAACAACCTTGAATCCCAACTATGCTACCGTTAGTTCCCTTTGTGGAGGCGCGATTGTTATGAATAGATCTATTGGGGATGACACCCCCGTTCGAGTTTGACCGGATAGGCAAACGTCGGGCGTATACCATATCGTATTGATTGAGTGTTCTGGAAATACACTTGTTGGGCTTTTATTTATCATGCTTCTAGATGCATGCACATTGTCGTAGTTTCGGTCGCAAGAACTTGGTACTAGCGTAATAGCTTTTTTGCATATAGTGACATTCACGGAGATGCTATATGTGCAACTGTGGTCCAACTTGAAAACTTTGACTTAAACCTATGAACTCACCAACCTTTGTGTTGACATTTTAGCATGTTTTTCTCAGGTTTATTACTTGGCGTGGGCAATGGCAAAGGCATTCGTTGAAGACTGGCATCCGAAGTGTTTCCAAACATTTTAATACAACTTTTAATGGGACAACATATATTTTTATGGGTTTTACTTCCGCACTTTGAAACAATGATGTAAAACTTTTTCTTAAATTAATATATATTTTGAAAATGGAATAAAATTTCCATTCGTTATTACCTTGTGTTGTGTATATTGATTAGTAGCACCCCATGACCCGAACGCTTCAGCTGTGAAATTTTGGGGGTGTTACATGTTCCACCCGAAAGGCAGGTAGAATTTCGAATTGACCTTATTCCAGGTGCCAAACCAATAGCAAAAACCCCTTACCGCTTAGCCCCTTCCGAAATGAAGGAATTAATGAGTCAACTTCAAGAATTGCTAGATAAGGGTTTTATTCGTCCAAGTAGTTCACCATGGGGAGCACCGATTTTGTTTGTTAAAAAGAAGGACGGTAGCATGCGTATGTGCATTGACTACCGGGAATTGAATAAGGTAACAGTGAAGAATGTGTACCCTTTACCAAGAATCGATGATCTTTTTGACCAACTTCAAGGTGCTAAATGGTTTTCTAAGATTGATTTACGTTCGAGTTATCATCAATTGAAGGTTCGAGAAGAAGATATTCCTAAGATAGCTTTTAGGACACGATATGGACATTATGAATTTACAGTTATGCCTTTTGGACTTACGAATGCACCTGCAGTTTTTATGGACCTAATGAATCGGGTGTGTAGGCCAATGTTGGATAAGTATGTAATTGTATTCATTGACGACATTCTTGTTTACTCAAGGACTGAGGAAGAGCATACGGTTCATCTACGAGAGATTCTCGAAACCTTAAGGAAAGAAAATTTATACGCAAAATTTATGAAATGTGAATTTTGGTTGCAAGAAGTTCAGTTCCTCGGTCATGTTGTTAATCCGGAAGGTATTAAGGTAGACCCCTCAAAAATAGAAGCAGTAATGAATTGGCGAGCTCCGAGAAATGTGGGAGAGATACGAAGTTTTCTAGGATTGGCAGGGTATTATCGGAGATTTATACAAGATTTTTCTAAAATTGCATCCTCGTTAACTAGGCTTACCAAGAAGAATGTCCCTTTTGAGTGGGGAAAAGAACAAGATGATGCTTTTGCTACCCTACGAAAGAAGTTATGTGAAGCACCGATTTTAGTGTTATCGGAAGGAACAGAAGACATGGTTGTATATTGTGATGCATCATATTCCGGCCTTGGTTGTGTTCTTATGCAAAGAGGCAAGGTAATTGCCTATGCCTCAAGACATTTAAAGAAACATGAAAAAGATTACCTGACTCATGATTTGGAATTCGCAGCAGTGGTTCTTGCACTAAAATTATGGAGGCATTATCTCTACGGTGTAAAATTTGTGATTTACACTGATCATCGAAGTCTTCAGTACTTCCTCGATAAAAAGGATCCGAACATGAGGCAACGAAGATGGCTAGATTTACTAAAAGACTACAATTGTGAAATCCGGTATCACCCAGGAAAAGCAAATGTGGTAGCTGATGCATTAAGTCTGAAAGGTCAAGATGAAGTTACTAAAATCCATTCCTTACAAATGATCATTACGACTGACTTTTTCGACAAGGTTAAGTTAGCCCAAGAAGAAGCCTTGAAGGAAGAAAATTGGGGAGGAGAGCGAATTTCTTCCCATGTCCCTCATTTTGAAGAAGATAGTCGTGGACTTAAAACACGGTATGGGAGAATTTATATACCTTTCCGTAGTGATGTTAAGTTGTTACTTTTAGATGAAGCACATAAGTCAAAGTATTCAATTCATCCGGGGGCTAACAAAATGTATCATGATTTGAAAAGAGATTATTGGTGGCCGGGTATAAAAAGAGATTGTGTGAAATATGTTGAAAAATGTCTAACTTGTTTAAAGGTTAAAGCCGAACACCAAAAACCGTATGGTAAAGTACAACCGTTAGAAGTACCAATTTGGAAATGGGAAAAGATTACGGTGGACTTTGTTACGAAGTTACCAAGAACGACCAAGAAGCATGATGCGATTTGGGTGATAGTAGATCACCTAACGAAAAGTGCACATTTCATTCCCATTAGGGAAGATATGCCCGTTCACAAGTTAGCCAAAATATATGTGAGAGAAATAATTGCACGCCATGGGGTACCCATTTCTATAATCTCCGATAGGGATGGAAGGTTCACTTCAAATTTTTGGAGAAGTTTCCAAGAAGAATTAGGTACAAGATTACACATGAGTACGGCTTTCCACCCGCAAACGGATGGGCAAAGTGAGAGAACGATTCAAACACTAGAAGACATGTTAAGAGCTTGTGTAATCGATTTTGGGGGAAATTGGGATGATCATTTACCTTTAGTCGAATTTGCATATAATAATAGTTACCATGCTAGCATTGAAATGCCACCTTATGAGATGCTTTATGGTAGGAAATGTAGAACTCCGGTGTGTTGGGATGAAGTGGGAAAAAGAGAATTAGCTAGTACGGATATAATACTAGAAACAACCGAGAAAATCGAAACGATTAGGGAAAGACTTAAGGCAACCCAAGATAGATGGAAGAGTTATGCTGATAACCGAAGGCGGCCAATTGAATTCAAAATTGGAGACTATGTTATGCTTAAGGTTTCCCCTTGGAAAGGCGTTCTTAGGTTCAAACATAAAGGAAAGTTAGGGCCAAGATTTATTGGACCCTTCAAGATTATAGAACGTGTTGGTGAAGTAGCTTATGTATTAGATCTCCCCGATGAGATGAAAGGAATTCACAATACATTTCATGTATCTTACCTAAGGAAATGTTTAGCAGATGAGGCTAGTGTAATTACATTGGATGATGTTGAGGTAGATCCGAAATTAACAATTCAAGAAGAACCGGAGGCAATACTTGGAAGAAAGACAAGGCAAATAAGAAATAAAGAAATCCCATTAGTGAAGGTGCAATGGAAGAATCGAAAGGGTACAACCATTAGATGGGAACCGGAAGAAAGAATGAAGAACGAGTATCCTCAACTTTTCCAAACATGATTTCGGGGACGAAATCAATTATTAGGAGGGGTGAATTGTTACACCCGTATCATGTCAAGGTATTATTAAATAGAAGTATTAAATTTTTTCTTAGAAAGAAAATGAATGTTTCTTAAATATTATGAGTAGAAAGAAAGATTAAGGACTTTTGTGGCCAAAACAAAGAATCCAAGAATAGAGGGACTAATATTGTCATTTGGCCTAAGTAGAAGAAATATAAAAAGAAAAAATTAGTCTCATTTGAGACTTATCCAGGAAGATTACCTCAAGGTGAAGTAAGGGTTTGATAAGAAAAAGAAGAAGGTATCAAGATTATTCTCAATTGAGTTGATTTAGGACTATTGTGGTGATTATTAAGATCAAGAGACCTTCAATTCCACATCCTTAATCAAGTAAGCAATTTCCCTAATATTTGTAATTAGGGTCTTGAAGTTTAGAAGTTTAAAGAAGTTATAGAAGATGCCCAATTTATTGAAATTAATAATTGAAGTCTTTAATTAAGTATAATTGTTGTTTAGGAAGCTTAAGGAAGAGGTGGCTCTTTTGATAGAAGTCCTTGGAATAATTAAAGGTAAGTATAGTGGGTTAATGTATTATCATAATGAAAATGATTATTTGATTATGTTATAGTTGTTGGAGTTTGTAATAGTTAGCTTGGATCCATAGCTTTATATGTCAAGTAGTGTAAATACCCATTTTAAGGTATGTACTCATGTTATAGATGCTCCATCAATTTATATGTATTGTTATAGTTTAAATTGCATTTACCCCTTTTACTTACTAAGCAATTGCTTATGTTATAGTTGATGGTATTTTGTAGGTCCTAGCAAGGAGGATAAAGGTAAGACTCAAGTGTAGGGTGGATTTTGTTTGAGCTCTAGTTGAGCTTGTCTTTTGGAACCAAGGCGTTAAAGTTGGAAGCCCCAAAGAGTCAAGTTATTTTGGTATATTTCAAGTGTCTTGGTCTCCTCTCCGCTAGTAATTGTTATTATGTTTAAGTTCTCTAAATTATTAAGTCAAAGTGTCAAGTTATTGTAAATATAGATCATGGAGTTAAAATGATGTTTGGCATAATGCCGATTCCTCGTTTTGAAGGTTAAAAGTGTTGGGATTGTTAGTAATAGTTGCTCTTATTTGAGTCACAAATTGTCTACAAGTTTTGTGTAAATGGTATGAAGTTTAATTAAGTTAATGTGCAGTAAATCTGCACAAAATGTGCAGGTTTGAGTTCCTAATGGCGTCGCACATAGAACCTGACGCCGTCGCATTTTTATCAAATCTTTCTTAGTTGTCACGATTATAACCTGACACCGTCGTAAAATCTTTCTGAGCCGTCACGGAAGTCCCAGACGGCGTCGCACTTATAACCTGACGCCGTCGCGTTTAAAAAGAAAATTTTCAGATTTTCCTTCCTTTTCTTGTCTTCATGTCTTCAACAAAAGTTTTTTTAAAAAAAAATTCGTTTTGGGGGCGTAACATCCCAACCCAACCCAAACTCAACTTGTTCACCAAGTTATGTTGAGTATATGTACAAGGCTAGGGGTCTTGGTTTTGCATCTATTGTACTCATAAGCTAAAACCTAAAAGTGTTTGTGTGTGTTTTTGCTTGAAATCGGTCGACCACCTCCCTTGGGTGTCGATCCACTTCTTTTCCAAAACCAAATTGTTTCGTGTGATTAAAACTAGCATTACTTTAATTTTATTTAGTACGTGTGTACAAGAAAGTGGTACTAACACATTATTGTTAGCATTCTTGGATTGAATTGCAAAATCGGTAAGGGGTAATTATTATAATCCTTTAAACCCTAATTAGGGTTCATCACTTGCTAGTTTTGTGGATTTGATTCTTGTTCGGCTAGAATTAAAAAGGTACACATACGTTATGTTTTGTTAATTAATTAGTCATTAATAGTTCCTATACTCTTCCGCAAGTTTTCTTTGATGTATATGTGTTTTATATTTGATTGTCATGATATATAATTCCAACAGTGGCATCACGAGCCATTAGTTTAATGAGTAATTAATTACTAAACACGTAAAAAACGAATATTGTATGTTGTTTGATATGATTGTTCTAGGGTTTTGGTTATGATTATGTAAACCCTAATTTTAGGGTTAGGGCTTTTGCCCTAATTTGTTTAAATTTTTTTAGGATCGACCAAAATTTTTTTATGAGTCGATTCCCATAAGTTTTTTAGTCGATTTATGTAAATAAAGAAATTTAGGGTTTATATATATTAATTGTTATGTTAACCATATCGAAACCTAGAATTAATATATTTGTTACGTGATAAATTCATGAATAAAGTGTTATGTGACATGGAATTGGTATGCGATCTTGTGACTTAATTGAATAATTGTTATGTTATATCCATGATGATACATGTATGTTCGTCATGGATGGTTGCTTGAATTTTTTAATTGTTAAGATATTTTATCACATGTTTGTTTTGATAAATCTTGAATTGGGGAAGACTCCAATAATATATTAATGAATCGATTATGTGCAATTTGGTATATTTTTAATTATGACTTACGCAATCGATTCGTCGTTGTATGTGGCTCACTTTAAACTGTGCGAGTGAAAGCCCTAGTTAATATATACGTTAATTAACCTAGATATTGATTATTAATAGGTTTTATCAAATAAGTTGCATGTGGCTACTTGTTTACACGTATTAATTGTTAGTTATGTGCGCATTGTTTTAGTTATTTATTTTTTATTGTTTACTTGTTTGTTTATTATGTGTGACAAGTTTTAAGCAAAGGGTAATTTTGAATAGAAAAATAAATTGGACTAAACAATGGTGAAATTTGATTTGTTTTTTGAAGAGTTAAATTTTAAAAAGTTTAATTGATTGATGATTTTGGTACAAATAGTGAGAACGGCTCACCCAATTTTGACGGACTGTGTGAGGGGTATAAGGAGGGGAGCACATTAAATTGTGACCCTAAAGAAAGAGGTTATTGCTTCTCCGCTTCTTTGTGAGTCAAATTTGAGTTACCAAGTAGGCTATTAGTACAAAATCATCTTAAGGGCGAATTAGCTTTAATTCCATGCGCCACTTTTTGTGGTAATTATCCGACACACTAAGTCTTTAGACTTATGCAAAAGTACGACTTATGCAAAAGTACGATATAATGGACGATAATTAAAGGTAAATTCCTTGATTGGCGAAACCAATACCTCAATCAAAACTTTGATAATTTGATCTTTATGAATTGGTTAATAAAAAGTTTTTTTATTAAAATTTATGCTACAAGATGAATGCATGACATCCTTGTACATATTTGATTTGACACCATAAATCAAACTAGTACCCTTTATAAATTAAGTTTGTGCCATCTAGTTAAAGGAACACTTGAAGTTGCAATTTACGTCATGTGGGAACTTGGCGAGATTGTGATGGAAAGGTAAATCTTTATTTAAAGTCAGACCTTACATGAACATATTTGCAGTTCTTTAAGTTAGACGACCTAAATTGAGTAGGAAGTGAGACCTAGACTCAAGGCACAAGATGGGGATAAAACATGTTTATATTTGCAATAGCGTTGGAAAATATATATCCCATAATGATCTAGGAATTGGAAAATGTTTGCCAATTATTGTTCGACAGATTACCTTATTATATGCTTTCGTTACTAGCAGATCAACTGATGTAATGAACCTATGATAATTTGGATCCTAGTTTTCGAGAAAATTATATAGTTATATGTTTATATTACCTTGGCTATATTTTATTTTCTTGAAAAATTGTATTATCAAAAATACTAATACTTGAATTTTTTTCTGTAGAAATGGCTCAAAACAACGATAACACTAACACTGCACTAAGTTCTGTGTTCAAAAGGTTTATTGATCGAGAAAAGTTGACTGGCTCTAAGAATTTCAATGATTGGCACCGCTCTTTGAGAATTGTCTGTAGAGTTGCTGATCGGTTGGACTATCTGTACACGCCTTGCCCTGATGAACCACTACCTGATGCTCCTGCCGAGGCAAAGGCTGCGTGGAAGGTTGAGTATAAGTGTCATAATGATGTGGCTTGCTTGATGTTGGGAACGATGGAACATGCTCTCCAAAAAGCATTTCGAAAATTACTTCCCATACAACATGCTCAATGAACTCAGAACTATGTTTGAGAAACCTGTAGCTGTCGAAATATATGATTTGATTGATGCATTTCATAGCTGCAAGCAGGGAGAGGGTAAACCCGTAAGTGCTCATGTATTGGAGATGAAAAGATACATGGAGCAATTAATGTCACTTGGCAAAGTTTGTGAAAATGACGTTGCTGTGAACTTGATCAACAGATCCCTAAACAAGGATTTCAATGGTTTTGTTTGAAACTTCAATATGCACTGCGTGGGGAAGACAGTTACTGACCTACACGCATTGCTAATTGATTATGAAAAAGGGTTACCTCAAAAGGCTCCTACTCCCCAGGTACTTGCTATTCAGGGTGGAAGGATTAATAAGCCAAAACCGCAGCGTGCGAACAATAAGAAGGGGAAGGGTAAAGGGAAAGTTGAAAAGGGTGAACAAATTATGGCCTATTAACCAGAACCGAAAAAGAACCCTACTCCTAGGAAGGAAAATCCTAAAAAGGATCAAGCATGCCACCACTTCAAGGTCGTTGGGCATCGGAAGAGAAACTATGCTCTCTATCTTGATGAATTGCGGAAAAATAAGTTGAAGTATGATGGGTCCTCAGGCGTCGGTCCTTCAGGTAACTTATTTGTAATTGAGTTATTTACTCTAAATCATAAAAATTCCTGGGTATATGATACTGGATGTGGTATTCGAATTTGTAATACACTGCAGGGGTTTAGAGTGGAGAGGAAGCTGGCCTATGGGGAGCAATATCTGCATGTGGGCGATGGGGCACCTACAGCTGTTGAAGCCATAGGAGTGTTTAGTTTAGTATTGCCTTTGGGCTCAATACTGTTATTAAACAATTGTTATTATGCACCTTCTATAATAGAGGTGTTGTTTCCTTTTCAGTATTGTTGGATGATGGTTTTACTCATACTATTTCATGTAATGGAATTTCTGTTTCTTTAAATGGTGTATTTTATTTTAATGCGATTACTGTGAATGATGTGTTTGAAATTGATGTGATTGAAAATGAATCTAACAACTATAATAATTCGATGTTTAGCATCAATAAGAAAATGAGGTTGGACTTGAATTCTTCTTATCTTTGGCATTGTAGACTTGCTCATATAGGCAAGACTCGCATGCAAAAGCTACACCGTGAAGGGATTTTGCAAAATATCAATGGTGAATCATTTGATAAATGTGAGTCATGCATATCTGAGAAGATGACGAAGAAACCTTTTCATAGCAATATGGAGAGGGCGTCTGATCTACTTGGTCTTATTCATACTGATGTATGTGGACCACTTAGACATGTGTCAAAGAGAGGTGCTAGCTACTTCTTAACCTTTACTGATGATTTCAGCTGTTATGGTTATGTTTATTTACTTAAGCATAAACATGAGGTGTTTGAAACGTTTAAGGTTTTCAAAGCATCCTGCAATTTGGAAAGAAGATTAAAGCTCTTCGATCAGATAGAGGAGGCGTGTATCTAAGCCAAGACTTTAAAGATTACTTAACTAAGAATGGAATTGTCCAGAATCGCATATCTTCATATACTGCACAACAAAATGGTGTATATGAGAGAAGAAATCGTACATTGTTAGACATGATACGATCAATATTTAATCTTACTACTCTACCTTTATTCTTTTGAGATTATGCTTTAGAATCAGCTTTTCGCATTCTAAATTTGGTTCCCACGAAGAAGGTTGATAAGACTCCATATGAAATATGGCATGGTAAAGCTCCTAACTTGTCTTATTTAAAGGTCTGGGGTTGCGAGGCGTATGTTAGACGTGACTCAGCAGATAAACTCCAACAAAGATCTGTAAAGTGTATCTTTGTAGGATACCCTAAGGAAACTATGGGTTACTACTTTTACTATACAACTGAAAATAAAGTAATTGTTGCTAGGTATGGAGATTTTCTTGAAAAGGATCTCGTATCTCAAGAATTCAGTGGAAGAGTTATGATCTGGAAGATGATCATGAAGATCCATTACCTTCTGAAAACACTAACGTACTTCAGGTAGAACCTGATAGTCTGGGTCCTTCACCAGAAGTTGAAGTGATTCCCGTTCGTAGATCTGTAAGGACTACGCGTGCACCTAAACGTCTATGTCTTAACGTAGAAGTTGAGGAAACTATATTAGGAGATCTTGGAGAGCCTACTAATTATAGAGCTGCCATGGCAAGTCATGAAAAGGACAAACGACAAGTTGCAATGAATGGGGAAATGCAATCCATGAGAGATAATGAAGTCTGGGAAGAGATTGACTTACCTCCAAACGCTAAGGTGGTTGGAGTAAGTGGCTCTATAAAATAAAGACTCACATGGATGGCAATGTACACATCTATAAAGCTCGTCTAGTTGCGCAAGGTTTTACTCAAACTTTTGGCATAGATTACGAGGAGACCTTTTCTCCTGTAGCAGACATTAGAGCTATTAGAATTCTCATAGCTATAGCAGCGTACTATGACTATGAGATATGGCAGATGGATGTCAAAACCGCCTTCTTGAATGGTCGCTTAGATGAAGACATCTATATGAAGCAACCTGAGGGGTTCGTGAATCCACAATTTCCAAACTGTGCATGCAAACTTCAAAGGTCCATTTATGGATTGAAGCAAGTATCCAGGCAATGGAATAAGAGATTTGACGAAGAAATCAAAAGGTATGGATTTATTCAAAATCTTGATGAGCCATGTGTATATCCCAAAGTTAGTGGGTGTGATGTGATTTTCCTTATCCTTTATGTCGACGACATATTAATTATGGGAAAAGAAATTCCAAGTTTGCAAAGTGTTAAGGCATATCTTGGAGAATGTTTTTCCATGAAGGATTTAGGAGAAGCTGCATACATTCTAGGAATCAAGATCTACCGAGATAGGTCAAAGCGGTTAAGTGGTTTAAGTCAAAGCACTTACATTGATAAAATATTGAAGAGATTCAATATGTAAAATTCCAAGAAAGGATATTTGCCAATGGAAGTAAAGCATGGCTTATGTAGCGATATGTATGTTTCAACACCTGCTGAGGTGGCACGCATGAAAAAAGTTCCTTATGCTTCGGCAGTATATGTATGTTGTGAGATGCACAAGGAAAGATGTGGCGTTCACTCAAACATGACCAGTCGATATCAACAGAATCCTGGTGAACTTCACTGGACTGCTGTTAAACATATTCTAAAGTATCTTAGAAATACCAAAGATATGTTCTTAGTGTATGGTGGAAATCTAGACACAGAGCTTGGTGTTACAGGTTTCTGTGATGCGTCCTGGTAGTGTGATAAAGATGATACGAAGTCTCAGATGGGTTATGTCTTTGTCTTCAATGGAGGAGCAGTTGACTGGAAGAGCAAGAAGCAGAGTACGATTGCGATGTCTGCGACATAGGCCGAATACATAGCTGCTTCGGAAGCTGCAATAGAGGCTGTTTAGATTAGGAAATTCATTTCAGGGCTTGGTGTTATGCCTTCAATTGAATCGCCTATTGATATGTATTGTGACAATTCTGCTGCAATCATATTGCCAATGAACCTGGAGTCATGAAGGGCACCAGACATTTTCTACGGAAGTATCACTATGTTCGGGAACAAGTCCGCGAAGGTGAAATTAATATATTGAAAGTTCACACAGATGACAACTTAGCTGATCCTTTCACTAAGGCTCTTACCTAGATAAAAGCTTATTGGACTTGCCAATGGCATTGGACTACGTTTGGCTAAAAGTTTCATGCAAAATCTGTGATTAGTATTTGGATAAGATATTGTAAACATTTATTATTTTGATGAAATAAATTTTTGAGTATGTTTATTTTCATTTATAATATTGTTGTCTTATATTTGCATGTTTAATCCATGAGTAACTAAGTTATTCTAAATTGTCCGTTGTCGATTAATGATATAGGAATATCATTAAACTAAGATAAATCTGAGAGATGTGGTAGAATATACTTGAAAGTATATTGACGAGAATGCATACCAATTTCAGATGATATTCAATGAATTGAATATAGGACTTATCCCAACTACATAATTTACTTTATGGATATTGTTATAAGTAAATTGTGAATAGTTATCCTCAGACTTGAGATACCAGATAAGTGTCATAAATGTAGTGCATTTCTGTGGAGCAACTTAACGCTATACGTAACTGGTAGTCATAAGGGTTGTTTCCAGAAGTGTTGCAAAGTTTGTGGGTTAATCTCGTAGTCAAGATAGAATTTGTTCCTTCAAGTCTATTTGGAGTTTAATGCTGCTGGGCCCCTCGTAGGGTTGACAAGATGTTTGTGCGACCGCACCCAAAATCTCCCCTGAATATGTTCAGAAGATTTGATAATCTTGATCAATCACTTAAAATGAGAAACAAAATGGTTGAATAAAGAATGACTTAATTCATATATTTATTTAACGTGGTATTAGAAACAAAATGATAGTAATAATGAGAATTCATTAAAAGGTTTTCCAGGAGCCTTGCTCGAGTTGTACTAGAGGCATCGAAGTGTTGCTAGACGCTAACCGATGTGATCATTCTATTAAGATATATTTAAATGAGAGTTGTTGGTTTTATGGATATAAATTAGTAGTCGTGAGTTAGGATCAAACTCGAGACCACGGGATTGCAAGCTTTACGTATGAGAATTAAAGTTAATAATTAAATGTAAATGTTATATTTATTTATTAATTACACAAAATAATATAACGGACGTTGAGTTAATTAAGTGTAATGGACTAACGGTCGTTAAATGTTAATTGGAAGGACTAGATTGCAAAATAAGGACTGGGAAGGTTCCGGAATCCCACTTGGGATACACAACCGATCAGCCAAGGGGTATTCCCAACCCAACCCAAACTCAACTTGTTCACCAAGTTATGTTGAGTATATATACAAGGCTAGGGGTCTTGGTTTTGCATCTATTGTACTCATAAGCTAAAAACTAAAAGTGTTTGTGTGTGTTTTTGCTTAAAATCGGTCGACCACCTCCCTTGGGTGTCGATCCACATCTTTTCCAAAACCAAATTGTTTCATGTGATTAAAACTAGCATTACTTTAATTTTATTTAGTACGTGTGTACAAGAAAGTGGTACTAACACATTATTGTTAGTATTCTTGGATTGAATTACAAAATCGGTAAGAGGTAATTCTTATAATCCTATAAACCCTAATTAGGGTTCATCACTTTCTAATTTTTTGGATTTGATTCTTGTTCGGCTAGAATAAAAAAGGTACGCATACTTTATGTTTTTTTAATCAATTATTCATTAATAGTTCCTATACGCTTTCGCATGTTTTCTTTGATGTATATGTGTTTTATATTTGATTGTAATGATATATAATTCCAACATAAACAATCTATTAACTTTCGACAATACTTGTATTACACTAATTAACTGTAGCACTATATATTTTACAAATACACCTAAAAAAGAGTAGAAAATACCTAATATGGGTGACCACTACCACGCTGATCTTTCAACCTGCTAATGGGTTCAGAGCTTGATCCTGACTGACCACTGTTGCTGCTCTTATCAGCCCTTGCTAAACCACTTTTGTTGCTCTTTTCAGCCCTTGCTAACTCAACAATAATCTCTTGTTCCCCAATAGCCGACCGGTTGAATGTCAACGCCATATCAACTGAAGATTTAGAATCATAATAGATGTACGCTGATATGAAATTAGAACAATTTGTCATTAGATAAATTACTAATATATTATAATTTAACAAAAAATAAATGAATAAATAAATAAATAAATAAACCATACTTTATATATATGTAGCAGCAAATTGATCATTTTCAAAAAAACTTACCAGTTATTATTCTTAAAATCTTTAGAGACATCAATTCTTGTAGGATCTCCAGCAACTTCTAAGTGATCCCGAACTTGCTCTATACTTGTGTCTCCAGGTAGATTCTTAACAACAACAACAACAAAAAAAAAAATTCCTCATCGTTTAGCACTTCACCACCAGTTCCTTTATCCTGCATTAACAATCAATATCGCAACAAACGCAATTAAACACAATTTAATTTAAGCATTTTGAAAATACAAGTTAAGAGAAATATTTCTTAAACAGTAAATGCCCAAATAAAATTATATGTCACATACATTTGAATTTAAGCATTTTGGAAATAGAAGTTTAAACAATGGAGTATCTTACTTTTGGAATAACATCACTTCCTAATCTCTCTCCAAAAGTGCCACTTTCATTCTGAAACAGTAAACAACCAAAAATAGTTTTATATGTGACAAAATATAATATGATTATACAAACAAAGTATGTAAATATCAGATAACTAACCAGAAGGTTCAAAGCAACTGTATAGATTTCATCAAGTTTTGCTTCATCAGATAAACCTGTAATGACAGTTAAGTCCTATAACAATACAAAAAGAGTTAATTACATAATTGGTCCTTGTGGTTTGTCAGATCTTGCAGAAAATGTCCCTGTGTTTTTTTTGACGGGTCATGTCCTCATGGTATGCAAAAGTTACGGGTTTGGTCCTTTGACCAATAATTCTGTTAGTTGACCGTTAACTTGAAGGGTATTTTTGACTTTCCACATGTTTTGGCAAACCACAGGGACATTCACTGCAAGATCCGGTAAACCTTAAGTTAACGGTCGTTGAGTCCGTGGACTCATTGGTTTGATTGGTGCGTTGGTACGTTTGCCCTTACGTCATGTCATGTGTTGTATGCTTGATTTTGTTGCTCTTATTTTGATGCAGGACAAAATGCGCTCTTTTTTAAAAGATAATGGTTTTCCAAGTTTCTTGGTGGCGAATTTCACCTAGCTATTACCGGTTGCGCTGCTTGGTCGTTAATGAAGGCCAACGACATCTAACATGCTGGTTTTTTGATGGAATAGTATTTTTTATATTACAGTAAAATTTATATGTTCAAACTTTTAGTAATCCTTATTATCCTTTAACAAATAGGTGTGATCATGACCCTCCGATAAGCGCTTTGGATTGGGTAGTTCAGATAAAGGAAAAAGAAGCGAGAAGCAAAAAGGGATAAAAAGAAGAACCCGTTGAAGGGAAAGGCGACAAGGGAAATACTTAGAGCTCTGGGTATCGTAACATATGCATCGCGCCATTCGACGTGGCCCAACGCCATAGCGTCGCCACCATACCGAGACCCACCGACACCAACGCCAATTCCTTGGCTTGAGCCAAGTGACGATAGTTTTTTTTTTTTCTTTTTAAAAAAAAAAGTTAAAATGGGTGTTTTGGTTGATTATATAGTGTGGGTGAGTGAGATGTTTTAGTTTTTTCTTTTGTAGTTCCAGGAAAGCAAAAAGATGAAGATTAAAAGCTTTTATTATTATTATTTTTATTCTGTACAACCTTTTTAGTCCTTGTAATCTTTTTTAATTTTTTTCGTATTTTTTTTATGTAATTTGTATTTTTATTTTAGTGAATGAAAAATTTGTTGAATTGAAAAATAGAATAGAAAATAAAATGGTGGGTCATGAAAAGGATGTTTTGGCTTGAGCCAAGAGGGAGGATATTTTTTGAGTGTATGAGTGAAAATGAGTGTTTGCTGTTGTGACTTACGTAACATCTAAAAGGGGACACATCTTGAGCCATGACACCCAATGCTTTTACAAAAACTTTACATCAAAAAAGTCTTATGTTTTATATGTGCAATTACCTCCTAAATGGATGGTCTAAAATTATATATATAATTATTGCAGTGACTTTCACACTATTTATCTAGAATATTTTACTTTATAGTATTCTAAAGAAATGTCAAAAACTATATGATCTTTTATAGTGTTAGATAATATATACTCTATACATATTTTAATTAAGTGTCTAAAAGATCGTCAACTTGTGTTCCACGACTGCATATTTTATTTACTTAATTAATAAACACAGACCTTTAGAAAACAAAGTCTTGATCCAAAATTGTTGTGTAGTCTCATTCTTATCATTATAACATCTTGACATAATTAAATAATTTTGATGTAGACAATACTTATGTTTGGCATAAAAGGAATTATTTTACATGCAATTTAAACATTACTTGGATCAAAACTTGTATGATAATATATTTTTTTATTGCAACGGTGAATATATATTATCTCAAAAACAAGATACATGATAAGCATCCAAATAATTTGCTAGTGACATACCATAGCAACTGAAATTGGAGCTAAACTAAACATACGACATGCTATTCGAAAACCAACATACAAGCAACAACACACATACAACAGTGACCAATTCACCTCACCAATTCACTTCAATATTCATTTTTGAAAATTCCCTATAAAAGGGCACTCAGTTTTCCATTTAGCTTCCCATCCTTCCTTATAGATCTCAAACATTCTGAGTAACCATACATTTGTTTCCTCAATAGTAGGTATATTTTTATTGGTAACAAGCTTATCAACAAGAATTTCCTCCTTCTTCCAAAATAGAAATATATCAGGCCTTCTCTTATATTTTTCAATCAATACAGCATATTGGTTTTGTGAGTAGGAATGGGAGGGAATTCAACATTATATTCTTCTTGCAAACTAGCAAATTTGTAGCTAGTTTTCACACCTTCGATAGTTTCATTACTGGCCTTCCATTCACTTTTTCCATCCATTTCTTGACTGATATTCACTTCATTTTGTTCCAGCTCATCTAGATGCTTAGAACTGCTCTCTTTTGGCTTCTCTTTTTGTATACTATTCTCTTTTTTGTTTATCTCAGGAACAGTCCCATTTTTAGCCTTTGGTTTATACACATATTTCTTATTCCCTACATTTTTGTTCACCATATTGTTTTGACCCATTTTGTTAATATTCTCAGTCATCTTTTGCTTACTTACATTCATAAAGCCTTCATGATCTTTCCCATTTTCTTCCACATTTTGGCTACCATTCCTTTGATTCTGCATACATCTAGAACTCATATGGCCAAACACACTGCAATGACAACATACTGCTGGTTTCCATGTATATTCAACATTCACAAACTTAGTTCTTACAATATTTTTCAACTTATCAATATATTGCACTTCAATTTTATCCTGAAATCCCTTTTTAGCATCAATCTCCACAAGCACTCTTGCAAAACCAATTCTGCCCATACCTTTTTGACACATACTAGCAGTCATGCTGTCCATCAGTATAGGCTTACCTAACCTACTGGATAAAGCACTTATGCCCTTATTAGTTCAGGCCTCCAAAGGGACATTAAATAGCTTTACCCAAATAGGGATTTTACCTGGTTCAGCCTTCTCAATGCAAACTTCAGGGCTCCATTTCTGCACAAGTAATGGTTTTCCATTCACCATCCATGAACTTTGGTCAATCACAATGTTCATATTTTCTTCATCCTTGAACTTGAAGAACCAAACACCATTCTCATTACTTATCATTTCACTAAGACCATACCTATTCCACATCCTCCTAAGGTTATACTTAGCTTCAGTACTAGGCATGTTGTATCCAACAAATTGAGTACATATGGTAAATTGCCATTTTTACTTCCTTCCATTACCAATTCCTCATCAAAAATTACCACATCATTACCCTCAGAACTTAGGGCATCTACTATGATAAACCTATAAAAAGGTTTATACATTTAAAACTTCATTAATTTATAAACCTTTTCAAATCATAAACCTATTTCCACTATAGTTAACCTATTCATAAACCTTTTCATATCCTAAAACACTCTCAACACTTTCAAAATACATAAATTTTAGACCTCTTCAAAATCCTAGACCTATTCATGCCACATAGACATGAAATAGTTTCTCACTATGGTACACAAATTCTTAGACCTCTTCAAATAAATTTAGACCTATTCTTGAAACACCATAGTGGATGCTCTTATGACACTAGGAGTAAAGCACAAATTTCTATCAATCACACTAGTTTCCACAACCGAAGCATATAATTTCCACTGCTTATTATCCTTGTTGACAACATACTGTTTTACTTCACTATTACATTCATTATTATTCATATCCCGAGCACTATGATTATTACCATCTAACATCTTTTCAATGCTAGAATTAGAACCATCATTAACATGATCATTATTAGCAGAGTTAGTAGGAATACTTACAGTGCTCCCCTCAGCTTGGCAATTCACATTCATATTTTCCATGTTCTCATTCACAACCACATTTTCCACCTCCTCATTCCTCTTTGCCAAACCTGTATCCAATATTACATTCTTATTCAATTCACCATTATCGCCAAAAACCCCCAATTCTTCATTTTGAGCCCTAATTTCCTCATTCTCCCCATATCCATCATTCAAATCACCACTTCCATTTAGCTTATTCTTATTCAAATCATTTAGCTTACAATTATCATTTAGCTTATTCTTATTCAAATCACATACTGTATTCTTATACTTATTAGGTATACAAATTCTCCTTTTTGAAGTTTTTCCTTTAGTTGACATGTTAGAGCTCAAATTGATCACTCAAACAGTATCAAAATAGCATAGGAATGATCATATTGAGGTTTAGTGTGATTTAGCGAATGAAATTTTGAAAAACATATTTTGGCGCCAAATACGGGAATATGGGTTTTGTAGTTATACTTGCTAAAAATTGGGGAACTTAGTATCAATCGATGTAGAATTGAAAACTGAATCGATTACACGGATATGATTTGGAAATTACGTACAAAATGCTGTGTAATTGATGAATTTACAAGGGTTTTTAATGGTGAAAAATGGAGTGAAAGGTTGTTGGAGGAGAGAGAAAAAATGGAGTTGACTCTAATATATTAAGTAATACATTTTCGTACTTGGATAATTATAAAAAAGAAAAAATAATAATAAAAATATTATAGTTTCTAACATATTGGTAACTCGTGTACATTAGGAGATTATATCATCAAGTAACACTGAAATTTGTGACTCTAGTTCATTAATCACCTTTAACAAGTTTTTATGAGGATCAAGAGCCGAGTTCATAAACCTTAAAGAATATATCCATTCATGTGTTAGTTAATGATTTATAGGCCCAAGTAATATACATACAAATGTGTTTGATGTATTTCCAAAATGATCGTTGAATATGAGGAGAGAGAAATTGTTTATTAAAAAAATTAAATATGTAAATGGAGTAGGTCTATTTATAAGTCTAATTAGTAGGCCTATTTATCATTACTCCAAAATAATCCCGAGACTTCTCGGATGAGTGAAAGTGGGCTAACTGGGTTGAGCTGGGCCAATATACACAAACTAATGTGCGTGGGTTGGGCTTGAACAACGAGCATATGATTGTATTATATATATAGTTTCGGCAAACCTATTACCAATGTAGATTTCGAATGATGGAGATGGTTATGTTTGATGTGGCAGAGGAAGTACTTTTAAGGTTGACTGTCAAAGATGTTCTCAGATGCAAAAGTGTTTGTAAGTCATGGTATTCTTTGATTTCTAGTCCTTGTTTTGTTAAACTTCATCTTAATCATATTTGCAACAAAGATCACAAGGATAATAAACAACATGGAAACCGAAGAATTGCTATGACTAAAAGATATAAAAGAAGATATCAAATTAGGAATGGATATTCGCTCATAACACCTGACGAGTGGTTATACTATGCTAGCTTAGAAATTCAAGGTTCTTCTAATGGCCTTGTATGCATATCTTCATCTAATTATCGACTTGCTTTAACCAATCCTTCGACTCGAGAGTTTCGGAAACTGTATAAGCCACCAATACTTCCTAAAAATGTCCCGTATGGGATGTTACGGCTTTGGTTATGATTCATCCACTGATGATTACAAACTTGTTATGGCCATCAACCAAGTCTGTGATGGGACACTTGTTCAAATCTTATCTTTGAAGTCAAACGTTTGGAAACTTTTTGGACACGTCAATTATAGGTTCGATGACATAGAGCCTGGTATCTTATTCAACGGGGCACTTCACTGGTTTATGTTTAATGCTAATGATATCAACAGGGACACGGTATTCATTGTGTCTTTTGATTTAGCTAAAGAGGAATTTAGAGAAATTCCCCAACCTGGTGACACGAGATATGTTTGGAGTTACTGTACCAAACTGGGGATTATCGAAGACCACTTATGCATATTCCACGAACGCGAAGATGGTCGCCCCCATGGCATTTGGGTTATGAAAAACAACAATCTCAAACAATCTTCAATCTGCTGGGAATTGTTGGCAACTAATTGTGAGATGAAGAATCGTGTACATTATATGGTTAAGGATTGTCTTCTATCCAAGAAAATGCCATCTTACTTTTGTCGTGAAAATATATCTTTGTCAACAAGTGGAAAACATATTTGGTCTCCTATCTTTGTGCAAACCCTTGATCTCCTTTTGTTAATAATCACGGGAGACCAAGTGACGCAAAGAAGAACAAGAGGACTGTTAAAGCGGGGAGTTATAAGGTGGGTTTTGCTTATTATATTCTTATTTCAGAATCTCTTCTCTTAAGACAATTTAGTATATACTTTAGAATTACCCTATTCCATAGATTAACTATATTTCTTTAATGGTTTCTATATATTAACTTTTTACTCTATTAATAGTTGTTACAAAAGAGAGTCCTATGCTTTCCGTTGATTACAATGATGTTAACGTCTACAAATATAAGACGATAACAATGATGTTAACGTCTACAAATATAAGACGATAAAACCTACAAACTAGTTATGTTGTTATTCCAAGGTCCTTAATCCACACTAGTAATCAATGTGGTTATTTTTGCGTTTATATTCAATTATCAATACTGCGATTAGATGATGAATCATGCAACTGTTTTTAATTAGGGGTTGTTTGTTTAAGCTTATTTTTGGGCTTATGAGCTTATCTCATTTCAGCAGCCCAAAATTTTCAGCCTTATTTTTGTACTTATATAAGCTTTTTATATCATAACAATCTTATATATGCCCATAAGTTTCAAAATAAGCCAAAAAAAATGTGAGATAAGCTCATAAGCCTAAAAATAAGTTTAGACAAGCACTAGTACAGATGGGGTAACTAGCAGTAGTAGCATCATTTGTGTGCATATCCGTGTTTGACTGAATTATGTTTTTCATGACAAAATTTAATCTAAGACGATAAAACCTACAAACTCCTTTATCCATACTAGTAATTATGCAAAGTAAAGCGAATTATTTCCATGTTTTATTACTACTAGATGAGTATTATAGTTATGTGCTTTACCAAAGTTGCTGAACGAAAGCGCCAATGCTGGCTGCTTTTGAGGCGACGATGAGGAGCTTAATGAAGTTCCTTAACACGTAGAAATAAGTTTGTTATTTGTCGTTCACCCGTTTACCCGTTTATTCTACACTTTTACCTTGTTTCAAATTGGATATTGATTTATCTTTTATAAGTTTCAAATACATTTCTAGGAATTAAGAGAGATTGAGGAAGCTTATACTCTGAAATATGGAGAGAAATCTGAATTTCTTTCGTACGAAGATGTTGAGACTAAGAGGAAGAAGAGAAAGCGAAAGAGGAGTGGGAGCAGAAAATAAAATAAAATAAGGTACAACTTAACTTATTTTACTCTACAAGTTTTACCAAGGCCAGTTTAGAATTTATTATCTCCCTCTGTAAATTTCTGAAAAAACACATATGCAGGAAAAAAGAGAGATTGATGTAATCTTTATAAACGAAGAGGTCGTGACTCAAGAAATCTGATGCAAAAAGAGGCAGATGTGGAAAGAAGAAGAGAACAAGGAACAAAAAAATTTCAAAGAGTTGTTTTTAAAATAAGAAGAATCTTGTGTTTGATAGTGTTTCCAAACTGTGATTGTTTTATCGGATCAATTTTAATAAATGTTTCAAAAACCTTATGTATTCAACTCATTTCAGAAGAACGATTCAATCATCTGATGACTAAATCTCTTTTTGTTCCAACATTTGTGTTTTCCTTGTCTCACTTTGAGACGACATATTACATTCATACGAATAATATTGTTATTTTCGCATCTAATGTTATTAAGTTGGGAGCAGAGGGTTGGTGATCAACCCTCAATTGCTCCGGTCAAACAAAGCTTTTCTTAGGCACTCACTAGAGAGAAATTAGATTCCTCAACGAACATCCACCAACTTAGCAAGTGACGATGCAGCCTCAACGAGGTATGCATAGAGAGAAATTAGAACCCTCATCGAACATCCACCAACTTAGCAAGTGACGATGCAGCCTCAACGAGGTATTGCATAGAGGGGCACCGACAATCTTCTTCCCGGAAACTCCATTTGAAAATTATTCAAGGCCCTACCGTTATGAACTCATTGGAAACTTTTCACAAGGGAGGTCATTAATGAGATTTTTCGGAAGGTTATTGACAAACATTAGAATGATATTGTTGGTTTAATGGCTCCTCGTCACCGTTTCATTTTAATTTCAAATTTGAAGCAGACATTGTTAAGGTTTTTTCTGAAAGTATTTGGTATATAAATCAGCGGCATTATTTAGGCAACCACAACTAGAGTAAAAAGATGTCTTTAGGTGCTGATTTGATTCACAAGAAATAGCAAATTGAAAGAGGGGTTTAAGTCAGGCTTCTTGTTTTTTAGTGCGGAAAATAATCAGATTGTTGAGAATATGCGCATACAGAATGCGTTTGGTATGCTGGCATGAATGACAGTAGGTATGAGTTTGATAGTAGTGGTGGGCTCCTCACTTATGAAAGATCCATACCTTACCCTCTTGATGTATATGGAGTATGAATTATATTTATCATTCATTACCATAGTGGTGGGCCTCCTCATGTTAAACAAACATGTTTAATCACTTTCATAGTCATAGTCTCATTCCCATAGTGGGATACCAAACGCACCCTTTAGCTTATCTATATCTATACTTATACTCATTGTTCTAAAAGGCTCGCAAAGGCCCCGCAAAGGTCTCGCAAAGGCGTGAGGCTTGGTCATGCCGCCACGCCATGCCGTCACGCCGCCTTATGGCACATGTTTTTGTAAACTCGATATATATGAGTTCTGATATAAATATATAATTATTTTCATATTTTGTGCCGCCTTATACTACGCCTTATAAACGCAAAAGTTTCGCCTTAGCCGCAAAGGCGTGAGGCTTGATCATGCCGCCACGCCACGCCTTACGCTATTTATAAGTTATACTATATATATAAAAGAAAAAACCAAAAAGTGAAAAGTGAAAATTTAAAATATTTTAGGAAGTCCTTACACCATTTTCGAAAAGCATATGTAAAACTGGAAACTATTAACTAATGTTTTAAAACCCGGTAACCGGTCGAGGGAGCGGGCCAGAAGTAGCCGGTTTTTTGAAAGTTTATAACCCGGATTGAACCGGCGGGTTTTAGTCGACCCGGGTCAAACCGGTTCACTAGACCCGACCAGGTTACTCAATGTTTAGGTTTTTTTATAAAGATAAAACCTTTTTTTTTATGCCGGAACACATAGTAAGTCATGTCTTTTAAGTATTTTAACTAACAAGTTTATTAAAGAAAAAAAGTGTTGATAAACCTATAGTATTGCCTTTTCCAAGAAATATTTAGGGCCTGTTTGGTAGCCTAAATTTTGGAGCTTTTTTGGAGCTGTAAGCTTTTTGTTACAAAAATAATCTCATCCAAAACAAGTAGCTCCGTTTGGATACATCAATTTCAAGCTTTTATTTTAAACAAGTAGCTCCAAAATGAAAAGCTGATTCATGAAGCTTTTAAAATATTTCAGAGCTGTTAAAACATAAAATTACTGTTAACAGCTTATAATTACAGTTAACAGCTAATTTACCAAACATTTTTATTGAGAAAAAGATACAGCTTGTAGCTCATGTTAACAGCCTTGCAGTTTACAGCTTAAAGCTTAAAGTTAACAGCTTACAGCATACAGCTTACAACTAGTTTTTGCCAAACATACCCTTAGTGCACTTAATTTGAGTTAAAAGATTTAGAGGGAAACTATAAATATATATTAATAAACACACATTTTGTTACTGTTATTCAATTGTGGTTGATGTAACGGAAATATTATTTTGATCTCTGTGGAACGTAAACTATATGTGTATATATCATTATCAACAGAAAGCAATCAAAACATTTTCAACAGAATATCTACTTAATTATTCAAAGAGAAAAGTTCAATGCAGAACAATAATTATCTAAAGATCAAATTAAGAGATCTCAACCATCCATTTATTTTAAATCTAACGGTTTAGATTAATCCTCATTTTAATATAATTAATTATTAAATGCCACTTTTGTAATATCATTAATGGATCAGTAGACAAACGGTCTTTCATTTACCATCACCAACAAAGATTTCTGGCGATTGCGATTGTTCCGGCGGAGGAGCGAGGAAGGAAGCGGCATCATCATACCATGATCTTTTGAGACGGGTCAACTCAAGTTGTACAGCGGAATATGTACGGCGGACGGCGGAGGAGAATCAGATTCCGACAACTCAACTTGTGGTGAAGGGAGAGCCAATGGAGATGGTGGGTGAGAACGAGGGTAATAGGAGGTGAAGGAGGTGAGTTTTTTTCTAGTGGTTTGATAGTTTTTTTAGGGGGCGATGTTGGGGCCACAGTAGTTGTCAAAGATGGTGATGTAGCATGTGGTGGAAGGGAATTTGTCACAGGTGAGGGAGGTTCATATCGTCGTTGTGCTGGAGTAGGTGGTGATGGTGATGGGCAGGGGGATGGCGATGGAGATGGAGATGAAGATGTTGATGTCGATGGTAGTGGTGGTGTAGCTCTAGGTACTAGTGGTTGTGGTCGAGTGGGTGATGATGTTGGTGGTGCACCATTAGAAGGTGGTGGTTGCGGAGGTGGTGTAGCTAATGGTGCTCGAAATGCTGGTCGAATAAATGCTGGTCTTGGTTGGGCCGTAGGTTGTTCAGTAAGCATGACAATTCAAGCTTTGTGATCTTTTATCAAGTGCATTAAGTTCAAGTATATTTAAATATCTTGAACTTCTAATTTAAAGGCATGAGGTTGCAGTGTCTCATGGTATTTGTGAATTTTCTCTCAAGGCTAATTAAGACATTTAATTTCTAATATTTTATGTTTTTGTGCAGAATGAGTGACTTTGGTGTGCTAGTTTTTTTTAGGATATGTGGACACTTTATTAAATAGCTTAAATGTGTGTCCCCTCTTTTGGATTATTTGATGATGATTTCTTGGAAATAGTTGCAATGTATAAGTATCTAGTTTTAGCGTACCATAATCCAGGGAATAAGAGGTTGCAAAAGTTTTCTTCAAATTTGGAAGAATACAACAATTATAAAGAATCACATTGGATTTTTTTGTAAATCACGTGCGGTTATTGTAAAAGAATCTTAGAACTAATAAAGAGTGTGTACTCTAAAATTTTATGAAATAATCACACGACATCCACCAAAGAATCACATGTGATTTTGTACGAATCACATGTGATTGTTATAAAAGAATCTCATAACTAATACTGTGCATACTTTACTATTAATTGTTTTGATACAGCCAAATTTGATTCAGTTTACAACAACAAAGAGCAAATCAATGTGATTTACATTTTCTCATAACAGTAAAATCACATTTTTTTAATATAGGTTTCCGACTCGATATTGCGAGCTGGATAAAATCACATGTGATTTTAATGTGATAAAATTAAAGTCATGTAAGAAGGGTTAATTATTTGGATTTTGGAGTCGATGTGTATAATTGGGAATTCATCAATTGTTTTGATGGCAAGTGGTTAGCAGAATCACATGTGATCCACCAAATAATCATATGGGATTTGTACAAATCACATGTGATTGTTGTAAAAGATTCTCATAACTAATAAAGAGTATCCACCAAATAATCACATGTGATTTTGTACAAATCACATGTGATCCACAAATAATCATATAGGATTTGTACAAATCACATGTAATTGTTGTAAAAGAATCTCAGAAGTAATAAATAGTGTGTACTTTAAATTTTTATGAGAGAATCACACGTGATCCACCAAAGAATCACATGTGATTTTATGTGATTGCTGTAAAATTATATCAGAACTAATAAAGAGTGTAAAAATCACATGTGATTGATGCAAAATCACATGTGATTTACTATTTTCTAAATTAAAATACATTCAAATTGAGCAAATCACACGTGCTTTACACTTTCTCATAACAAAACACAATAACAACAGAATCACTCGTGATTTACTCTAGATCAATATTTAATCATATTTGATCCAATTTACAATAACAAAGAACAAATCATACGTGATTTATATTTTTTTGTAACACTATGAAAACAAAATCACGCGTGATTTACTCTTTTCGAGAACAAAATACAATCAAATTTAATGCATGTTAAGAAAGCCTAATGACAACTACTACTCAACTTTAAAGAGTCGAATCACAAATCTTAAAATACAATCAAATTTGAATCTTGTAAAGTGCTAGTTGGACAACAAATGTTGGTCCACCTTATCTGTTTGAAATTTATACCTTATATTTTAACATTTTGTTACAGTATATTTTAGCCTTTATCCTCAGATATTTTGACATGAAACCATAATCCATGCTACAAAACCGAAAGCTGGTCTCAACTCAGTTATATAAGAAAGGTGCCTCCAATGTTAGTTTAAATGGCATCATCTCCACGCTACCTCATCGGAAAAAATTTCCGATCACATCCTGGCGACAAAACCACCGTCACCGACCTCACCTTCGAATGCATCGAATTCGACACCTGGAACGTCACATCTTCACCTTCACCTAAACAGGCGGACGAGATTCGGAAACAGGCTTGTGAAGTTCGGAAATTAGTGATAGAATAGATTTCCGACGGTTTATTGTTATTTTCCGGCGGTTATTTTTTTGGTGGTGACACACGATGTGTGTGTTTATGAGTGAGAAAATGGGATAATAAATGAGGGGCAGGGAGATTTTTTTTAGTATTTTATATGATTGGAGCTTTAGATCTTAGCCATTGGATTAAAATAAAATCAAGGGTCAAGATGCGCTCATTTGTTCTTTAAAGAAATAGTGTTCTTTCAGGATCTCATCTCATTATTCAAATCAGTTGCAATACATAGAGATTTCTATCTTAAAGAAGTGTAGCAATTAAAAATTGACTTCTCGATCACTTCAACATCCTATTTATTTGAACGAGGTATCAATTATTCACTAGTTTAAAAAGATAAACAACATACGAATATAACATAAATTGTATGATAGAAAACCAGTTCGACCCGGCGGTTGAACCGGTGACCCGGTGAACCGGCAACTTGACCGGGTTGATTAAAATCCCGGGTTTTAAAACATTGCTATTAACACACTATTAATACACATTAAAAATCGGGTTGACCCGGGTCGCTTCAAACCCGACGGGTTGACCCGGTTTAATTTGACATGTTTTTTCGACCGGAACGATTCAACCGGTTGAACCGCACCGGTCAAACCGGGTTTCAAAACGCATGATGTTCAACGCGAGAGTAGGTTCCCACTCGTTTAAAACACATGATGTTCAACACTTCAACCAACACCAAAAATCGTTTCCCTCATTTATTAATAATACCTTAATAAGTACAATGACAATAACAGCCGGTTTTGCTAAAACATAGTAGTAGTATTAGTATATAAAAGTTTTGAAGAAAATTATAGACAAGCATCGATTCTTAAGACATTTCAAGCAACCTCCTTTCTACTTACGAGGTGCGATCCCTTGCAAAGAGGACATAAATTAAAAAGTTTAAAAATAAAAACTAACCGTCCGATTTCAATCCCACGGTTGGGATTGAAACTAGAAAAAAAAAGCGGAGAAATACATTATCTGACTAATAGAAGGGTATAATTGTAATTTCATATTTCCCTCCCACCTCTTTCACTTCCCGCCCACCTCATTTCTCTCTCACAACAAACACCGAAACCCTCTAAAATCCGCTCTCTAAAATCCTCTCTCTAAATTGGGGATCTAATTAGGGTTTATTCCGATAAAAAAAAACCCGATTTTCACTCAAATTTACGGACTAAAGTGAACGATTTGCACTCGGAAAGATGAAAACTAAAAGTAAGTTGATGATTTATTTTTTAATTTTGGTTTAATTTTTTTAATTTTAGTTTTTGCATTCATCTCTCATCAGTTATTTATTAGTTTATTAGTTATTTTTGAATAATCTGATTTTAATTTTATTTTATTTAAATTTTTAAGCAAATAAGGGAAAAAAAAAGTTAGAATTATTTTAATAGAGTATCTGACTGTTCAGGAAGAAGAATTATAATTATTTTAATCTTATTTTTAAATTTTTAGATGACACAAAAATGGAAAAACTCTTCAAGGAAAAAAGATTGAAAAACCTACACGAGCGTCTGCAACTCCCCGGGAATGAAGGTACTGCATACATGAGAAAGTGGGAAAGTAGATTGTTACAAGGTATATGTTATGTTCATTAGTTACTTGTTCATCAGTTATTGGTTTTGTTCATCAGTTATTGATAGTTGTTTTTTTGCCGAAGATTATTAGCCTGTTTGGTTTTGTTAGATGATTTTACATAGTCTATGTTATGTTCATCAGTTTGATTATAAATAGGCTTGTTCATCAGTTATTGGTTTTGTTCATCAGTTATTGATAGTTGTTGTTTTGCGAAAATTATTAGGTTGTTTGGTTTTGTTAGATGATTTTACATAGTCTATGTTATGTTCATCAGTTTGATTATAAATAGGCTTGTTCATCAGTTATTGGTTTTGTTCATCAGTTATTGGTTTTGTTCATCAGTTATTGATAGTTGTTGTTTTGCGAAGATTATTAGGCCGTTTGGTTTTAAAGATTATTAGGCTGTTTGATTTTGTTAGATGATTTTACATAGTCTATGTTATGTTCATCAGTTTGATTATAAATAGGCTTGTTCATCAGTTATTGGTTTTGTTCATCAATTATTGATAGTTGTTGTTTTGCGAAGATTATTAGGCCGTTTGGTTTTGAAGATTATTAGGCTGTTTGATTTTGTTAGATGATTTTACATAGTCTATGTTATGTTCATCAGTTTGATTATAAATAGGCTTGTTCATCATTTATTGGTTTTGTTCATCAGTTATTGATAGTTGTTGTTTTGCGAAGATTATTAGCTTGTTTGGTTTTGTTAGATGATAATAGTCTTACAAAGTCTGTTATGTTCATCAGTTTGATTATAAGGTAGTATAATAGGCTTGTTCATTAGTTATTGGTTTTGTTCATCAGTTATTGATAGTGGTTCTTTGCAAAGAATATTAGGCTGTTTGGTTTTGTTAGATGATAATAGTCTCACAAAGTCTGTTATGTTCATCAGTTTGATTATAAGGTAATATAATAGGCTTGTTCATTAGTTATTGGTTTTGTTCATCAGTGATTGATAGTGGTTCTTTGCGAAGATTATTATGCTGTTTGGTTTTGTTAGATGATAATAGTCTTAGACAGTCTATATTATGTTCATCAGTTATTGATAATATCCTTGTTCATCAGTTATTTTTTTGTTCATCAGTTATTGATAGTGATAGTTTGCGAAGATTATTGACTTGCCAACATCTTTTGTTCATCATGTTTTTGTTTAAATTATTATCAACTGTTGTTCATCAGTTATATTTTTGGTTCATCAGTTACTGATACATGTATTATGTTTTGTTTGATATGTACAGATTCAAAGAAGGCAAAGAAATCTGTTCCAGTAAAAGCATATTCACCAAGTGATGATGATTTCGTTAAGGATGCATTTACAGGGAAAAAAAAAATGAAGTTTCTAAGGTTCTTAAACGCAAACGTGACAATCCGGTTACTGAAACAAGTTCAAAAACAAAAAAATCTAGTTCATCTAAACCAGTTCTTTCCGATGACATAGATTCTAAACTGCATCAAAAACTTCGCCAACCAGGTTCAACATTTGATAGGGTTTTAATAAAGTCTTTCCCAGGTCCTTTATTTGAAGTTATTAAGGATTTAACCGATGACCAAAAAGAAGCAGTTACAGCTTTAGGGTTTGGATCAATGTTGGAGTTTGGAATTAATACAATGCCAAGCCGTTTAGGATATTGGTTGCTAAAAAGGTTCGATGCAGAAACAGGAACCTTGAAGGTATTTGGTAAATCTATTGAGATTGCCCCTGAAGTTGTTCATCAGACAACTGGATTACCAATGGGCGTTTTTGAAGTTGAAATACGTGATGTGTTGAAGGAAAGAGGAAATACTGTTTACCAAGAATTTAAAAATCAATTCAACGGACTGTCAAGATTATATGCTAATAAACACTTGCTCAAAAGAATGAAGATTCAGATAAAGAGAAATGACGCTGGAAGGCTATTTCAGTTGAATTTTTTAGTCATGTTTTCAACTATTATGGCGCATGTTGTTTCAACAGGGACTCTTAATCTAAGCATTATACCATCTTTAAGTTCTCTTGAAAATGTGAAAGAAATGGATTGGTGTGAATACATGTTGGATTATCTGAAGTCCCAAAGATCAATTTGGAAGGGCGGAAAGACGCGCTTCTTTGGCCCACTCTTGTTACTGGAGGTAATTTCTATCACTTGATAACTGATGAACATATATGTATTAACTGATGAACATATATGTATTAACTGATGAACAGATATGTATTAATTGATAACTGATGAACATACATGTATTAACTTAAAAATGCAGTTGATATTCGCCAATTCTTGCCTGAAAAATCCACAATATCCAGCTTTTAAATACTGGAAAACTTATTTGATAATTGAATTGGATGAGATGATGTTTGGGAAAGACAGAAAAAAAATGGTAAAGAAAGAAGATATTGACGAAGAAGAAGATATGGACGATGAAGAAGAAGAAGAAATGGACGATGTTGGAGCAGATGAAATACAGAATGATGTAGTACCCTCAAAAAAACCAAAAATGACAAAGACATTGGTTAAAGAACTGAGGACTACTGAGAAGAAAACAACTGAAGGTATAATAAATTGATGAACTGATGAACACATGATTTTATTATATTTACATGTAACTTATATTCTATTTTTTTCTTATAGCGGAACTGATGCCAGCAGAAGATCAAACCGTATTGATTAAAACACTTTGTACTAAAAAGAAAAAAGTTAAAGGTAAGCATATTATTTAAAAAAACTGTGATTTTACGTCTTTAAATAAAAAAATTAATTAGCTTCTATTTTGCAGATGTTGAAAAAGCAAAGAATGATTCAAAGAAGGGTTGTAATACTAAAGAAGGTATAATAATTTGATAACTGATGAACATATAATTTTATTATTTGTTCATCAGTTTTATTATATGTTCATCAGTTAATAAAATATATGTTCATCAGTTAAAAACATATATGTTCATCAGTTTTAAACTAAAAAAACTTGTAACAGTGGATGATGGACAAGAAAAACAAATAGTACTGGCAGAAGAACAGAACATATATGAAGTGGAAAAAGCTGATAAAGATGGTAAGAGTTGGTATGTATATATTAATGATGAATTGTGTAAAACATGTTAAAAAGCGTTACTTAAAAATACCTTTTTGTTGTTGAAAAAGGAGCAAGAGTAATAGAATACAGAAGAAAATTGAAAAGAAAATCAGTGATGACAGAATTAGAGAGGAAAGAGCCTGAGTTTGAAGGTGAAAGTGGGGAGAAAGAGCCTGTGATTGATGGTGACATTGCAGCACAAGATACATTTGAAGGTGAAGCACTTCATGATACTCTTCATACAAGGGAAGACATAATGAGTGTTCATATAGATGATATTGGCGAGCAACAATGGTCTGATGAAGTTATGATCGGTAAAAAAATTATGTGATCTTTGAAATTTGTTTATATTGAACATAGATTAGTTATTAAGATATATTTTTAAAATTTCATTCAATAAATTAACAGATTCTGGAAATCAAATGATCGGAACTGATGACAGTGTTGAAACTCGTAATCCACTGACTGGAACTGATGGAACTGAAGTAACAGAAACTGATGAACAAAAGAGCTTGTCATCTGACAGTATTAAGCTCACACAACAATTATCAACGATGGTTTTAGAATTTCAAGGGATTTATTCACAATTCAAATCACCAGAGGTAAAAATCTTTAATATATCTTAGAGTAATAATTATTTTGTATATCATATTAGGATGTTTGGTTTTGTTCATCAGTTATTGATATTTGTTTTGCGAAGATTATTAGGCTGTTTGGTTTTGTTACATGATAATAGTCTTACAAAGTCTTATGCTCATCAGTTTGATTATAAGGTAGTATAATAGGCTTGTTCATTAGTTATTGGTTTTGTTCATCAGTTATTGATAGTGGTTCTTTGTGAAGAATATTAGGCTGTTTGGTTTTGTTAGATGATAATAGTCTTACAATGTCTGTTATGTTCATCAGTTTGATTATAAGGTAGTATAATAGGCTTGTTCATTAGTTATTGGTTTTGTTCATCAGTTATTGATAGTGGTTCTTTGCGAAGATTATTATGCTGTTTAAGATAACTGATGAACATATATGTATTAACTGATGAACATGTTAATAACAGGAATTTGACCATTCATTGAGGAACATGTTAACAATATTTCAAGAGCTGAAAACAGAAATTGATGACAGGTTGAGAGCTGCATTGGAAAAATACCCTCGACATACAGCTTTGTTAGGTGTACAGGAATGGATGAATAGGTTAGTAAACAGAGTGGGTGAAAGCTCGAAGGAAATTGTTGTTCATCAATCACAATTTCAAGGTGAAGAAGCTGATTTAAATATTGATGAAGATGGCTCTGAACATGAACCAGAAGCTAAAGAAACTGATGAACATAAAGAGGATCTACAAACTGATGAACCAACACAGACTGATGAACCAACACAGACTGATGAACCAATACAGACTGATGAACCAACAAAGACTGATGAACCAACTCTAACTCAAATGTTCAATGATCCATAATTCGTGAAAGATTTTGAACAGATAGAACGTCAAAACGAAAGGAAAAAACCAGAATTCCCGTTGTTCAATATCACAGATGTGGAGAAAAATAAGAGTCTCGATATCGTTTTATATGAAAAGATAAAACCAGAGATTAGTGTGGATGAATTAATTGCCAAATTATCTTTCTTGAACCCATCATCAGTCATGCTTGGAGAAGCAGTAGATAAGGATACTTGGCCAAAAATTCTGAAGGATGCTTCAAAAGTTGAAACAACTGAACCTGAAGAATTTTCAACACCAAAGCCCAAGATGATAATGCCGATATCATTTGTGAGCGTTGCACCCGAACACAAACTGAAGAGGATATCATGGTTGAGCGAAACACCAGAACTAAAACTGAAAACCACTCAGCTAAGTTCATTCAATAGAATTGCTAAAAAGCTAAAAATGCCAGACCAAAAAGAAAAAATGCAAAAAGAAGAAGACTTGGGAAAAAGAAAAGTGAAGCCGACAGAAGCACTTAAGTCTCCTTACTTACAGAGAGTGGTGGTCATGAAAAACAAACCAACTGACAACGAAAAAAAGGTTGCTGAGACTATCTTCTCCGCACAAGGAAATGTAGAGTAAGTAATCTAAATTATGCTCGTGAATTTAAAATTTATATTGGTTCATCAAAAGCAAAAAAATAGGAATGTTTTTTACTAAAATATTATATTAATTTTAATTGGCAGTGATAGTTTGTTTAAGACCTACTTTTTTGATGGTCTGAGAATACATTTTGAGAGCTTGCAATTTGGAAATGAAGTAATTGATGCGGTGTGACAACCCGTACTTTCAGGTCATTTCTCGGCACAGTTCAGGTCTTATTATTTCAACATTTTTAGTAAACTTGGTTTACTTGTTTCAAATTCGCGTAACCTTTATGGTTTAGCGGCGAATTCATGATCATAACATCACGTACATTTCATATGGACTATGAGTAGTCTACATTTCATGGACATCATGTGCATCTCATTAGTTCATTCACGACATTTCATTTCACCTTCAACGCGTAATTTTTATATTTAATAAACTTTATCGCGTGAGTTATTATTTTTAATATTTAATCCGTACTTTCAAAAATGATCCCAATGTATTTTTTTAAACTTACATTTAGTTCATAAAAACTATATTTTTAGTTTTCCTAGTGTTTCAAATTTATTTGGTACATAAATCGTTAAAGTTTAATTATTACGTCGTTTTCTTAAAAATTGTACGATAATTATTTTATCACTCAATTTTCACAAGGAATGTATTTTTACAATTTTTATTATCACATTACATTCTATTTTGACCTAATAAAAACTTACTTGTACCAAAATTTTACCATTTACCTTTACATTCATTTAACTTACACATTTTATTTAACAAGTTTTACACAAAATATACAAGTAATTGTTTTTAAAAAAAAAAAAAATAATAATTGAGGGACACAATCCCCCCCAAAATCCGGTCCATAGGGGGGGGATGTATCCTTGTTGGTAGATATTTTCTTTGTATACATTTACACACTACATAAAAGTCAAGTCTCCTTCAATTTCATTTCATTCACTCAATTATTTACCAAGTGATAGCTAAAACATTTCCTCTCTTCTTTGGCTCTCCTTCAACCGGTCATACATCAAGAACACATAGGGGATCAAAAATTTTCAAGTCCAAGTGTTTTACAATCTAGTATATACTCTATATAAGGTTTTGAAATAAAAACCAAGAGTATTTAGGCTAATCCTTGTTACTTTCACCTCATCATTTTCACTAGTAAGCTTGTTTTTATCATTTTCATGTTTCCTTTTCATTTTCATATGTTTCCTTTCATTTTTGGAGATAGTATGCATGATATGTGATTTATACCATTTTTCTTCATGATTTTGAGTTATATATACATATTGGTCATCCTATAAATATTCCCTTGGTATTCATTGGTCTTGATGGTGATTAGGAACCCATGACACCCTAAGAAGGTGTATGGTAGGATTAGATTAGTTGTGGAGTTGATTTGAAGGGATTAGAATAAGTTTTGTCCGAGAAAAACTATTTTCGATAACTATATTTTATGATCTGTCCTTATTTCGAATTTCTGGAAAAACCTACTGATGGTACGAAACATTGGCCTTGATTTTTAGAAAATACACTTTAAAACGAATCCGTGGCTTTTTGAACGGATAAAAACGGAGTTATAACGAAGCCGTGGTGAATTTTTAAAGTTTGACGACGAAACGTATTATTTTCTGAAAACTCAGCTTGCTGTTTTTACATATTTCGGGTCAAAAACGAGCCTTAAGCTTCACAAATTATTTCGACTTCTCAAAAATATATTAGTTTACTTCGATACGAAGCTAAGGACATATTTTACGTAGAAAACGGATTTAAAACGACAAATATATGCACGTTTTTATATAGTTGCAGTAACTATTATTTTCTGAAAAATTATATTATTTCTACGATTCAAGTATTTCATTAGCTGTAAGGGCTATGTTTGCGGCAGTTTTTAACCATGATGTGAAACTTTTTGTAACGAAATGTCTTCTAGTAAAATCAAGTTCATCGGCCATATTTTTCAAAACAAAAAGCCGTTTGTCAAGCGGAGTCATAGTAAATTATTTACGGATGTTCAAACATTGGCCGAAACTTATTTTCTGCACACAATTAACAAAAACCACCATCTTTAGCCTTTGATATCTTTATGATCGAGACCTTTTGAACGAAAACTCCTGAACTAAAACTTTTAGATATCGATACAAACTTTCCAAAACCGTTGAGTTTGTTCTCTAACGATCGACGTACACCATTTTACGACTACTTTTCCGGAGTCATTTTTGTTGATTTCATGATTTTTCCGACGACATTGTTTTGCGACGAAAAGTGTTAATTTCACCAAAAATCATTATAAAACCATTGTAGGATGACATTTTGACGTAAAAACTTGAAAAGTGATTTTTGAAGGGTCGAGATGTCAAAAGAGTATTTTTCGACGACGAGTAATATTTTCAAAACCCGTAAATGGTATAAATAACATACGAAGTGCATGCATAACATTACATTGCAACTCATTACACATCATATCATTCGTAATAGGTCATTTTCGAGTATCACGCTACATATCGGTGTACACACTTTTGCCATCGCATCATTGTCCAAGTGAGTTTTCATAGCCCCACTTTTACTTGTTTTCATAACTGTTTTGGGGGAGATACATGCTCATCATCTTTTATGACATTCATATCTATTTGCAAACTACATGCTTAACTGAACTTAATATTTAGTCATATCCTGTATCATTATCATTGGACTGAATGTCTTGGGATTATCATTGGACTGAATGTCTTGGGATTATCATTGGACTGAATGTCTTGGGATTATCATTGTGCTGAATGTCTTGGGATTAACATTGTGCTGAATGTCTTGGGATTATCATTGTGCTGAATGTCTTGGGATTATCCTTGACTGTACATATCTTGGCAATGGGTTGTGAACACACAGGTTGCAAGTTTTGTATGGGCGGGACTTGGAACTGAGTGGATTCACAATGCCTTTGCTGCATAAACGATTTCTAAAGGATTTACATTTCAACTCAAACTCTATGAACTCACTCAACCTTTGTGTTGACACTTTTAGCATGTTTTATCTCAGGTATCTAAGGCATTCACTTCATGGCATGCATTTGGACACATCATGGAGTCGTGGTGACGACGCGTCTCACTTGGGTTTTAAGTACTTTAAAACATCGTTTGAATTGTAACAAACTTATTTCCGCACAAGTTGATTTTCATTTGGGACCTACTTTGTAAACTCTGATTGTTTTATTAAATCAAAAGATGTGTTTTTAAACGACACTTTAGGTCGTTCAATATATCTGTAACTGTGATGCTATGACAGTCAATCCCCAGGAATTCCATTCCACTGCAAAACAGGTAATTTGGGGGTGTGACTGATTGGTATCAGAGCTTCGGTTATAGAGAACTAGGTTGCATCATTGACCCTAGACTATAACTACATCACCATAGCATCTCATCATTTCATCATAAGTGCATGTTCACTTTGCATACGATTTATACGTACATTTTTCGAGTTATTTACTTTCATTTCATATCGATTGTCACATGGATGCCCTGTCATTTCCTATCACAATTTTTACACCGGTTGACTTAACACCAAACATCATATGAGTCGATTAGTCCAAGCATTGCATAGTTACTCCTAAATTTTACATAGCCTGATCACCTATGTCTAATTCAGGAAGAATCATGCAATGAAGGGAGTAGTAGGCTTATATGTGTAAACAATTCCGTAATCGAGCCAAATTTTCAAAAGATTTTCTTCAAACCACTTGTTTCCAGTTTGATCCGCGTGACAGTTCTTGTTTGATGAGTTGCAAAGATCGAGCTAGAAACAAGTTGTTACCTAAACCGATTTAGCCTAATCGTATGACAGTTCTTGTTTGATGAGTTGTGGGATTAAGTAAAAATCGGTTACCAAAAAGTCTTTTGAGGGTTTTGCTCGGGAATGGGAAAGTTTGCTACATCAAACCCTAAACCCGTTAGACCTAACAACGATTGAATTCAGGGACTGAATTCCTTTTTGGATGGGCGAATGTGACAACCCGTACTTTCAGGTCATTTCTCGGCACAGTTCAGGTCTTATTATTTCAACATTTTTAGTAAACTTGGTTTACTTGTTTCAAATTCGCGTAACCTTTATGGTTTAGCGGCGAATTCATGATCATAACATCACGTACATTTCATATGGACTATGAGTAGTCTACATTTCATGGACATCATGTGCATCTCATTAGTTCATTCACGACATTTCATTTCACCTTCAACGCGTAATTTTTATATTTAATAAACTTTATCGCGTGAGTTATTATTTTTAATATTTAATCCGTACTTTCAAAAATGATCCCAATGTATTTTTTTAAACTTACATTTAGTTCATAAAAACTATATTTTTAGTTTTCCTAGTGTTTCAAATTTATTTGGTACATAAATCGTTAAAGTTTAATTATTACGTCGTTTTCTTAAAAATTGTACGATAATTATTTTATCACTCAATTTTCACAAGGAATGTATTTTTACAATTTTTATTATCACATTACATTCTATTTTGACCTAATAAAAACTTACTTGTACCAAAATTTTACCATTTACCTTTACATTCATTTAACTTACACATTTTATTTAACAAGTTTTACACAAAATATACAAGTAATTGTTTTAAAAAAAAAAAAAATAATAATTGAGGGACACAATCCCCCCCAAAATCCGGTCCATAGGGGGGGGGGGATGTATCCTTGTTGGTAGATATTTTCTTTGTATACATTTACACACTACATAAAAGTCAAGTCTCCTTCAATTTCATTTCATTCACTCAATTATTTACCAAGTGATAGCTAAAACATTTCCTCTCTTCTTTGGCTCTCCTTCAACCGGTCATACATCAAGAACACATAGGGGATCAAAAATTTTCAAGTCCAAGTGTTTTACAATCTAGTATATACTCTATATAAGGTTTTGAAATAAAAACCAAGAGTATTTAGGCTAATCCTTGTTACTTTCACCTCATCATTTTCACTAGTAAGCTTGTTTTTATCATTTTCATGTTTCCTTTTCATTTTCATATGTTTCCTTTCATTTTTGGAGATAGTATGCATGATATGTGATTTATACCATTTTTCTTCATGATTTTGAGTTATATATACATATTGGTCATCCTATAAATATTCCCTTGGTATTCATTGGTCTTGATGGTGATTAGGAACCCATGACACCCTAAGAAGGTGTATGGTAGGATTAGATTAGTTGTGGAGTTGATTTGAAGGGATTAGAATAAGTTTTGTCCGAGAAAAACTATTTTCGATAACTATATTTTATGATCTGTCCTTATTTCGAATTTCTGGAAAAACCTACTGATGGTACGAAACATTGGCCTTGATTTTTAGAAAATACACTTTAAAACGAATCCGTGGCTTTTTGAACGGATAAAAACGGAGTTATAACGAAGCCGTGGTGAATTTTTAAAGTTTGACGACGAAACGTATTATTTTCTGAAAACTCAGCTTGCTGTTTTTACATATTTCGGGTCAAAAACGAGCCTTAAGCTTCACAAATTATTTCGACTTCTCAAAAATATATTAGTTTACTTCGATACGAAGCTAAGGACATATTTTACGTAGAAAACGGATTTAAAACGACAAATATATGCACGTTTTTATATAGTTGCCGTAACTATTATTTTCTGAAAAATTATATTATTTCTACGATTCAAGTATTTCATTAGCTGTAAGGGCTATGTTTGCGGCAGTTTTTAACCATGATGTGAAACTTTTTGTAACGAAATGTCTTCTAGTAAAATCAAGTTCATCGGCCATATTTTTCAAAACAAAAAGCCGTTTGTCAAGCGGAGTCATAGTAAATTATTTACGGATGTTCAAACATTGGCCGAAACTTATTTTCTGCACACAATTAACAAAAACCACCATCTTTAGCCTTTGATATCTTTATGATCGAGACCTTTTGAACGAAAACTCCTGAACTGAAACTTTTAGATATCGATACAAACTTTCCAAAACCGTTGAGTTTGTTCTCTAACGATCGACGTACACCATTTTACGACTACTTTTCCGGAGTCATTTTTGTTGATTTCATGATTTTTCCGACGACATTGTTTTGCGACGAAAAGTGTTAATTTCACCAAAAATCATTATAAAACCATTGTAGGATGACATTTTGACGTAAAAACTTGAAAAGTGATTTTTGAAGGGTCGAGATGTCAAAAGAGTATTTTTCGACGACGAGTAATATTTTCAAAACCCGTAAATGGTATAAATAACATACGAAGTGCATGCATAACATTACATTGCAACTCATTACACATCATATCATTCGTAATAGGTCATTTTCGAGTATCACGCTACATATCGGTGTACACACTTTTGCCATCGCATCATTGTCCAAGTGAGTTTTCATAGCCCCACTTTTACTTGTTTTCATAACTGTTTTGGGGGAGATACATGCTCATCATCTTTTATGACATTCATATCTATTTGCAAACTACATGCTTAACTGAACTTAATATTTAGTCATATCCTGTATCATTATCATTGGACTGAATGTCTTGGGATTATCATTGGACTGAATGTCTTGGGATTATCATTGGACTGAATGTCTTGGGATTATCATTGTGCTGAATGTCTTGGGATTAACATTGTGCTGAATGTCTTGGGATTATCATTGTGCTGAATGTCTTGGGATTATCCTTGACTGTACATATCTTGGCAATGGGTTGTGAACACACAGGTTGCAAGTTTTGTATGGGCGGGACTTGGAACTGAGTGGATTCACAATGCCTTTGCTGCATAAACGATTTCTAAAGGATTTACATTTCAACTCAAACTCTATGAACTCACTCAACCTTTGTGTTGACACTTTTAGCATGTTTTATCTCAGGTATCTAAGGCATTCACTTCATGGCATGCATTTGGACACATCATGGAGTCGTGGTGACGACGCGTCTCACTTGGGTTTTAAGTACTTTAAAACATCGTTTGAATTGTAACAAACTTATTTCCGCACAAGTTGATTTTCATTTGGGACCTACTTTGTAAACTCTGATTGTTTTATTAAATCAAAAGATGTGTTTTTAAACGACACTTTAGGTCGTTCAATATATCTGTAACTGTGATGCTATGACAGTCAATCCCCAGGAATTCCATTCCACTGCAAAACAGGTAATTTGGGGGTGTGACATGCGGTAATTGACATGTGGGCACACTTACTGAATATGGGTGAAAAAAGGAAAAGTTCTCAGTCGTTGAAGAAACTATTCTGCAATACAACGATTATTGTAAGTTATATAAAAGAAACAAAATATTTTTTGAAAAATAAGTCTGTCTCCTTACCCTTATGAATTTTAATGAAAAACAGACAAAGAAGATGATGCAAGGGGATATAAGGAAGGCTTCGGTGTATAATAAGTTTGAGGAAAACATGAATAATGCTGTATACCTGTCAAATTATGAATCTATTCTTGAAATAGATCTGGTAAACAATTTTATTTGTATTAATTCTTATAAGATGAAAAACTGATGAACAAAAGTATATTAATAAACTGATGAACACTCCATGTATGGCAGGTATTTTTCCCTATGTTGCTCAATGATGAACATTATTATCGGCAGAATATTTGCAACATCCAAACTTCTAATACTCGATACAAAATCGAGCGACCTGTTTATTCTCATATTACAAAATAGTTGCATAGTGCTAAACAACACCGCACCAAACAAACTTAAATAGGCATGCACTACTTTGTCACAATAATTTGCACCAAACAAAACAAACAATTTTTTGCGTTGAAAATATCACATAATTTTGTATTATAACAAAAAAATGTTGTACCAAACAACTCAAATGTGTGCATCCAAACAACCCAAATTTCAGCACAAGAAAAAAAAAAAACAAAACCACTTAGTGAAAAAATGTTGTACTAAATTACAAACTGCGATCCAAATGATTTTTATTTTATCTTTTCGTTTAAGCTCTTTTTTTTTTTTTTTTTTTTTTTTTTTTTTTTTTTTTCAGAAACCACTTTTAAGATGTTACATAATCACTGGGAAAAAAAATGCAAAACTCGTTTTGTTTACTATGCAAACAACATTTTCTTTTTACTACGCACATGTGACAACAATTTGTCCAAAATGAATTGTTGTATTAAAATACAAACTTTGACCAAACGGTTCATCTATTTAAAATCAAATTTTCCAGAAATTAAGTTCGACGTCTTAGCTACACACAAAAAATTGGGCCCAAAACGCATTTGTTTAATATGCACACAATGCGTTTCCCACAAATTCGTAGCTGAGACAACAAGTATTTTGGATTCCAAATAACATGAGAATTAACATTCCGAACGAATGAGGTTAATCTCAACATCTGGTCATGAAACATATACTAGTTACACAAACATATACTAGTTACACAAACCAGTATCATAACGATATTTCAAACTGTCAAACATGATACTTTGAACAGTAGGTTGTTATGTTTATTCATTTGTTAAACTAAACAAAACTTTCTTAAACAGGTTGGAACACCAAGTAGTTCTCTATCATGCATGAAATAAGATTTCACAAAATTACTAATCTTATTGTTGCGAATAATCAAACTACTTGTTATTCTAGAAAGATGAATAATTGCTAAGACTTGTTGCACTCATATTGTTAATAATCAAACGGTTTGTCATATGTAAGAAATGACTATGTGTTGAATATAACCGTGTAGGACATTGTGAAATGTCAAGAAAGAACACACATATAGATGAAAACGAATTAAGTTGGTTTATGTAACTAACTTGAACTGTGCGATTGGCATCAAATGTGAGCTATTATACATTCGCTAAGTTGGACATATTTTGATTGTGTAAAATGATTACACATTGATTTTATGTGATTATAATCACATAATAAATTGTGATAATCATATAATGATAAGAGATTAAATGTGATTATATAATCACAAATGAATTGGAATGACATGTTATAAGTGTAGGATTTACACATATAACTTATGGGATCCTCCTAAAACATGTGTGGTTTAAGGTGGTGATTTGTCTAAAAGAAGAATGTTAGTAGATGAAGCTATGAGTAATCAGAATGATGCATCTTCTATCATACGCTTGATTCCTTGGTCTATAGCATGCTAGATTTGGAATCTGTTAATTATGATACGGAAAATAATTAACATAAGACATTCAAAGAGTATGCATACACTAGTATGAAACTTGTGAAGTGACAAATTACTAAGGATCTTGATGTCATATCCATGTGGAAAAAAAAATCTTATAGACAAGATTAATACATTGAAATAGAGAACCTTTCTACAAAATTCTTGAGATAAATTCCATGTGGGGGATTCCGGCCTAGCTAGAGTTCAAAAGAACGTCAAAAAACATGAAGTTCTTGCCTAGTTGGAATACTCAAGAATTAACTAGAGCGTAATATATTTAGAGTTGCACGAAACTCAAATTTGTACAAACATATTATGTCGATACGACAACTACTCTCAGCATGGGTTATCCCTATTGACAACTACTCAAGCAGTTAATTCAAATGACTTTTCTGCACTTAGTTGCTGTCCTAACAGCCCATTAAAAGGCTTGTCCAATCAGCCCCAAACCATATATTTTTTAGAATTCAATTTTCTGCATTTGTTAGGTGCGTTATAAGTTTAAAAAAAAAGTTGGGACTTTGTGGCTGCAATATTGGTGCAAAGAGCGCATAAGTTACTAAAGAGGAGTGTGTTTCCTAATAACTTATTTGTGCAAGAAACAAATCATTTTGTGCACAACCTCAAGTTACAACCTACTGTCAAATTTTCTGTGTGAAAGTTTAAGAATGGTTCATGATTTCGTTGCAATGATTTCAGAAGTAAACCAAGCAGGTTCAAACACAAACGAGTGGTGGATTGACACGAGTGCCACCCGTCATGTATGCTTAAACAAGAGTCTCTTTAGTTCGTTTAAAGAGTTTAACAATGGTGGAAAAATTTTCATGGGAAATTCCATCACCGCTGACATTAAAGGCGAGGGTGATGTGATTTTGAAATGGACATCCGGAAAAGAGTTAAAACTCAAAAACGTTTTGTACGTTCCGGAGATTCGAAAGAATCTTGAGTCCGGGTGGTTGCTCAACAAGTATGGGTTTTGCCTTGCATTTGAGTGTAACACATTTGAATTAACCAAGAATAAAATGGTTGTAGGTACGGGCTACGCTCGTGATGGAATGTTCAAATTGGATTTAATTGTTAAGGAAAACAATCTTTCTAAAATGAACACTAATTCAACTTGTGTAGTTGAGACCTCGAATGTGTGGCATGGCCGACTTGGTCATGTCAATTATAATTCCATCCGACGACTAATGAAATTAAATTGTATACCTACATTCCATATTGACTCAAATCACAAGTGCGAAACTTGTGTTGAAGCGAAAATGACAAGATCGTCTTTTCATTCGGTTGAAAGAAAAACCGACCCTCTTGATCTAATTCACACAGATGTGTGTGATTTAAAATCGGTGCCAACAAGAGGAGATAATAAGTACTTCATTACTTTCATTGATGATAGTACGAAATATTGCTATGTGTATTTACTTAAAAGTAAAGATGAAGCAATAGATAAGTTCATTCTATACAAGAATGAAGTTGAGAATCAACTAAATAAAAAGATCAAGGTAGTAAGGAGTGATAGGGGAGGTGAATATGTATCTCCATTTGCTGAATTTTGTTCACAACATGGAATTAGACATGAGTTCACCGCACCCTATTCACCTCAGCAGAATGGGATTGCTGAAAGAAAAAATCGTACCTTGAAAGAAATGGCAAATGCCATGTTAATAAGTTCTGGTTTAAATCAGAACATGTGGGGGGAAGCCATTTTATCGGCTACTTATCTTTTGAATAAGATACCTCGTAAGGAAAAAGAAGAGACCCCCTATGAGCTATGGATGGGACGAAAACCATCTTATAAATACTTACGAGTGTGGGGGTGCCTAGCTAAAGTGGCAATTCCGGCACCTAAAGCTCAAAAGATAGGACCCAAAACCGTTGATTGTGTATTCATTGGGTATGCTCATAATAGCAGCGCTTATCGATTCCTTGTGCACGAGTCAAAAAATCCCGAGATACACAAGAATACGATAATGGAATCAAGGAATGCTTCATTCTTTGAAACTATGTTCCCTTGTTTGACCAAGGAGAATGAAAAGTCATCTAGACGAAATGACGTAGTTGTCCACGAAAAGAGACAGCGGAATGATAACATCGTTCACGATGAGAGACAACATCAATCTGAGGAAGAAGATGTTGAACCTAGAAGAAGCAAAAGGCCAAGAATCGAGAAATCGTTTGGACCCGATTATGTTTCTTTTATGGTAGAAAGTGAACCAAACTCTTACCGAGAAGCGGTTACGTCCTCAGAAGGGCCTCAATGGAAAGAAGCCATTAAGAGTGAGATAGATTCTATTTTGCATAACCATACATTTGAGCTTGTAGATCTACCTCCGGGTTGCAAAACATTAGGCTATCGATGGATCTTCAAGAAGAAGATGAAAGCTAATGGCACCATAGATAAGTACAAAGCAAGATTGGTGATCAAAGGTTACAGACAACGAGAAGGTCTGGACTACTTTGACACTTATTCGCCCGTAACGCGAATAACATCCATAAGGATGGTACTTGCTATTGCAGCCATAAGAAATCTGGAAGTTCATCAAACGGATGTAAAAACTGCTTTTCTAAATGGAGATTTAGATGAAGAGATTTACATGGAACAACCTGAGGGATTCATTGCCCCGGGACAAGAGGGAAAAGTATGTAAACTTGTCAAGTCACTGTATGGATTGAAACAAGCTCCTAAGCAGTGGCATCAAAAGTTTGACCACGTCATGATCGAATGTGGATTCAAATATAATGAATGTGACAAGTGTGTCTACGTGAAAGACACAAACAATGGATATGTCATCTTATGTCTATATGTAGACGATATGCTAATCGTTGGAAGCAACGATAAGATGATACGATCTACTAAAGACATCTTATTATGATCGCAATTTTAAACTTATTTTTTTTTTCTTTTCTTATCTTGTTATGATACTAGTTTGAGTAACTAGTATATGTTTGATGACCTGATATTGGGTATAAACTCATTCATTTGGAATGAGGTTTTGGTGTTATTTAGTGGTGCAGTCATGGGAAAATGCATCATTCGCATAGTAAACAAATAATTTTATAACCAAATTTATTTGTGTGTACCTAAGACATTAAAATTCATTTCTGAAAAGTTTGAGCTTAAAAGAATGACCTGCATGGTCATAGACTTTGTTTTGGTACAGTGATCCTTGTTGGACAGTTTTCCTGACAAAACTGCATAGACGAAAAAAAAAATGTTGTTGCATTGTAAAAAACGAGTTTTGCACCTTTTTTTTTTATTTTTTTTTGAAGAGATTAGGCAACATCTTAAACTTGATTTTTGTAAAAAAGAAAAAAAGAAAATCGAGCTTAAATGGAAGAATCATTTGATCGCAATTTTATTCAGTACAACAATTTTTTTTTTCATCACTAAGTGGTTTAGTTTTTCTTATGCTGAAATTTGGGTTGTTTGGATGCATTCATTTGAGTTGTTTGGTACCACATTTTTTGGTTGTTATAATACAAAATTATCTCATATTTTGTACAATTTTCAATGCAAAATTGTTTGTTTCATTTGGTGCAAAATATTTGTGGCAAAGTAGTGCCTATTTAAAGTTGGTTGGTACGGTTTTGTACAACTAATTTGTAACATGAGAATATACAAGTCACTCGATTTCGTATCGAGCATTGGAAGTTTGGATGTTTCAAATATTCTGTTGTGAATATTGTTGCGAATAATCAAACTACTTGTTATTCTAGAAAGACGAATAATCGTCAAGAGTTGTTATAACTCATATTGCTAATAATCGAACGATTTGTCATATGTAAGAAATGACTATGTGTTGAATATAACCGTGTAGGACATTGTGAAATGTCAAGAACGAACACACATATAGATGACAACGAATTACGTTGGTTGATGTAACTAACTTAAACGGTGTGATTGTCATCCAATGTAAGTTATTGTCCATTTGCTAAGTTGGACATATTTTTATTGTGTAAAATGATTATACACTGATTTTATGTGATTATAATCACATAATAAATTGTGATAATCATATAATGATAAGAGATTAAATGTGATTATATATATATATATAATCACAATTGAATTGGAATGACATGTTATAAGTGTAACACTTACACATATAACTTATGGGATCCTCCTAAAACATGTGTGGTTTAAGGCGGCGATTTGTCTAGAAGAAGAATGTTAGTAGATGAAGCTATGAGTAATCAGAATGATGCATCTTCTGTCATACGCTTGATTCCTTGGTCTATAGCATGCTAGATTTGGAATTTGTTAATTATGAAATGGAAAATAATTAACACAAGACATTCAAAAAGTGCGCATACACTAGATGAAACTTGTGAAGTGACATATTACTAATGATCTTGATGTCATATCCATGTGAGAAAAATCTTATAAATAAGATTAATACATTGAAAGAGAGAACTTTTCTACAAAATTCTTGAGATAAATTCCATGTGGGGGATTCCGGCCTAGCTAGAGTTCAAAAGAACATCAACATACATGAAGTTCTTGCCTAGTTGGAATACTCAAGAATTACCTGGAGCATGATATATTTAGAGTTGAACGAAACTCAAATTTGTAAAAATATATTATGTCGATACGACAACTACTCTCAGTATGGATTATCCCTATTGACAATATGAAGTCATAGAATAACTTTGCGGATCCGCTAGCGAAAAGCTAAATGTGAGAGTTAGTTAGCAAGTCGTGAAGAGGAATGTGACTAAACCCCTTGAAAAGTTTATATGAAGGAAAACCTAACCCAGCTAACTGGAGATCCCAAGATCTTGGTTCAATAGGACAACCTACTTGTATAAACTGAGGTCACTGTGGGGGAGTAATAAACTCCACATTTATTTAAGGGAGTTAGCAAACTTCCTAGTCCATTCCTATAACAGTGACAATATGAGGTTAAGCATATGGCTTTTAATGATTAATCGAGAATCACCTATGTGAGAGGGAAGTGGGGTCGCTTCTAAGGGAATTGTGGGGGCGCAATTCTTAACAGCTCTCGCAGAACCAGGCTAATGTTCATGACCATAACGAACATAACTATGAGAACCAAAAAGTGTCAAGGAGATATCTGTGTGAATATATATTGTCGTCTCCACAAACAGCAGACAGTTCAAAGACATCAAGTTCTACTGGCTGCTAGGAGTCTAAGTATATTTCACAAGGGAAGGTTCAAAGGGTAACACCTACCTATCCTTTGCAAATATCAACTGTAAAACTCTATTACAATATTGATTCGTTGGATTTTGTTTCCTTTTATCAATTTCATTCATGTGGGGGATTGTTGGAAAAATTGGTCATAAGGTGGGTTTGAATGACAATTGATGGTCATCAAATGCACTAATGGGTGTTAACACAAAAAGTTAATATGTGGTCATATGTAACGACCGAATTAATTTTGTGTTCATGAGCCATTAGTATGATTAATTAGTTGACCGTTTTTCTTGACATCCTTTCCCTATAAGTTGAGAGCTCTCCTCTCATTTCAAGACACCGAAAATACACACTCATTCCTCTCCTTTTGTTACCATTCATATTTCTTGTGTATCCGGTTTGTAATAGAGGGAAGGCACGGTTTTGGTTCGCCTTGATAACCCGTTTGTGCTAACGGGGTTATCCGTTGTTATTGTATCCTGGGAGATAGACGTTCATGATTCTCAAGCACCGTGGAGAGGACGAATCTGTCTTAAGGAAACTGTGAGCATCACAGGCCTCAACATTTTCCTTACTTGTATTTTTGTGTCTCAACAATTGAAAGATTTACGGTATCATTTATCTACACTTTATATTTTATGTTATGGTTTGTTCGTCTCTAATAGCAATACACGTGATATATACTACAATCTGATTGTTGGAAAATATGGTCAACTAATTGGTTTGAATGACAATTGATGGTCATCAAATATACTAATGGGTGTTTATTGCAAGATTAATTTGTGGTCATATGTAACGACCAATTTAATTCTATGTTGATGAGCCATTAGTAGGATTATGTGTGTAATTAATCCGACCGTTTTTCCCTTGACCTCCTCACCTATAAATGAGAGATTTTCTCATTTGCTTTCTTACACCGAAAAATACACAACTCATCACACATCTCCTTTTGTGTTACCATTCATATTTCTTGTGTATCCGGTTCGAAATAGAGGGAAGGCACGGTTTTGGTTCACCTTGATAACTCGTTTGTGCTAACGGGGTTATCCGTTGTTGTTGTATCCTGGGAGATAGACGTTCATGATTCTCAAGCACCGTGGAGAGGACGAATCTGTCTTAAGGAAACTGTGAGCATCACAGGCCTCAACATTTTCCTTACTTGTGTTTTTTGGGTCTCAACAATTGAAAGGTTTACGGTATCATTTCTCTACACTTTATGTTTTATATTATGATTTGTTTGTCTCTAATAGCAATACATGTAATATATACTACAATCTTAAGACAGACTCAATAGTTGCTATTTGAGACGGCCGTTGATATAAGACATTATAGAAACACTGTTGATTATAGCACATATTTGAAAAGCATTTGGATAATATTTGCTTAGTGGAACAAAACAATAAATGGTTTCTTATGAGGTTACGTCATTTTATGGATATTTTTGTCTTATAGTGCTTAACATGTCATGCGAGTAATTGGATGTCATTGTTTTTTTAACATTTTGACATTAAGCATAGATAAATTAATTTTTGGGACACATCAATTTAATTTGACCTTTTCTTCATGTGTTTTTATGTGTGTGATTGCTCTATGCTACGGCAATAATAAGATGTATTTTGAGGGATCTCGCGTAGGATGCTTTGTCAATTCTTACAAGCTTTACATATTTCGTTTGTAAGGTAATTCGAAAATCCATGTTTGTTGCTGGTTTAAATGTTTTAAAATATGGTATGTTTCCAAAGATATAAATTGAGACACTATAGTTTGACTTGATCTATTCCCATTGTCTTACTTGTCTAATCGATTATTGTGTAGGACAATATAAGGATAATTTTGAGGTAATTTGGATCAGGTTACTTTGTGATTCTGAAAAGAATTTGCTATCTTGCATTGTTTGATAAATTACCTTTGGTTTGAAAGAAATTTTTGGTTTTGAAAAGATATTTGGTAAATTTAAATAATGACAAGTTTCATGTAACAGAAACATCAAAGGAGTACATATACCTGTCACTTAATTAAGTTATGATGACTTGTTTGAACGTATTTTGACATACAACTTCTCTTGGTTCGCATGGTTTTGTGATCATCTATCATGCTTAAAACTTTTGATTCTATTAAGATGGCATGTTCTTAAGAAAAAAAAACAATAGTGAGTTTATGAAAGTATTAATACTTAGAGATATGCTTGTAAAATTTGTTTCAATTGTTAATCGAACATTATTTGATTGGCCCATATCAAGACATGCATATTTCCATTTTGTTTATTGTATTAATTAATAATAATTGGAATCAAATGTATTAATAACTTTTCTACCGTTACATGTAGAGGGTTACCATAAAGAAAAGGTCCGATTTTGAATATTAACATATTAGACGAAATAATAAAGCAGATTATTTCAGTTGTTTGTTTATGAAATTGTAGTTGTTTGTTTATGAAATTGTACTAGATGTTTCATTTGATTATGTAACCTTTTATACTATTTATGTGTCATGATCCGAGTTAAAGAAATTGGTATGATTTTTTTTCCTTGCTTGGAAAGGTTTCATAATTGTTATGACACATGTATATTTTGACACTAATATGCAATACAATTGAGTTGTATTTTATGGAAGCCGAAAGGCTTTGAATCGTTACATTTTGATAGAACTATATAGTGTTCAAAGCATGTTGACATAAAAAAAATATTGTCATGGTACTAGTTTGTGTAACTAGTTTTGGTTTTCGATCATGACTGGATCGTAAAGATTAAACCAATTGCGGAATGCGGACTTTGGTGTTATTTGGAATCCAAAGTACTTGTTGTCACAACTTCGCAATTGTGAGAAAATGCATTGTTTGTATAGTGAACATTTGAGCATTGTACCAATTTTTTTTACATTGCGTACTAATACATTAAAGTTGATTGCTGAAAAGTTTAAAGTTATATAGGTGAACGATTCAATCGCAGTTTCTATTTTGGTATAGAAATTCATTTGGACAAGTTGATGTCTCATGTGCATTGTTGTGAGAAAATGTGTTTTTCTCATACTAAAAAAAAAAGGGTTCTGCACCAATTTTTTTTTCTTTTTACAGTGATTAGGTAAATATCTTAAACTTGATTTTTAGAAAGAAAAAAAAAATTGAGCATAAACGGAAGAATCATTTGATCGCAGTTTGTATTTTAATACAACAATTTTTTTGTTTTGTTTAGAGGCATACATTTGATTTAGTACAACATTTTTTGGTTGTTATAATACAAAAAATTATATGATATTTTGTACAATGTTCAACGCAAAATTGTTTGTTTCATTTGGTGCAAAACATTTGTGGCAAAGTAGTGCCTATGTAAAGTTGTTTGGTGCGGTTTTGTACAACTAACTTTGTAACATGAGAATATACAAGTCACTCGATTTTGTATCGAGTATTGGAAGTTTGGATGTTTCAAATATTCTGTTGTGAATACTGTTGCGAATAATCAAACTACTTGTTATTCTAGAAAGATGAAAAATCGTCAAGATTTTTTATAACTCATATTGCTAATAATCGAACGGTTTGTCATATGTAAGAAATGACTATGTGTTGAATATAACCGTGTAGGACATTGTGAAATGTCAAGAAAGAACACACATATAAATGACAATGAATTACGTTGGTTTATGTAACTAACTTGAATGGTGTGATTGTCATCCAATGTGAGCTATAGTCCATTCGTTAAGTTGGACATATTTTGATTGTGTAAAATGATTACACATTGATGTTATGTGATTATAATCACGTAATAAATTATGATAATCATATAATGATAAGAGATTAAATGTGATTATATATATAATCACAAGTGAATTGGAATGACATGTTATAAGTGTAGGACTTACACATATAACTTATGGGATCCTCCTAAAACATGTGTGGTTTAAGGTGGTGATTTGTCTAAAAGAAGAATGTTAGTAGATGAAGCTATGAGTAATCAGAATGATGCATCTTCTGTTATACGCTTGATTCCTTGGTCTATAGCATGCTAGATTTGGAATATGTTAATTATGATACGATAAATAATTAACATAAGACATTCAAAAAGTTTGCATACACTAGTATGAAACTTGTGTAGTGACAAATTACTAAGGATCTTGATGTCATATCCATGTGAAAAAAAAAAAAAAAAAAAAAAAAAAAAAAAAGATTAATACATTGAAAGAGAGAACATTTCTACAATATTCTTGAGATAAATTCCATGTGGGGGATTCCGGCCTAGCTAGAGTTCAACAGAACGTCAACAAACATGAAGTTCTTGCCTAGTTGGAATACTCAAGAATTAACTAGAGCATGATATATTTAGAGTTGCACGAAACTCAAATTTGTACGAACATATTATGTCGATACAACAACTACTCTCAAAATGGGATATCTCTATTGACACTATGAAGTCATAGAATAACATTGCGGATCCGCTTGCGAAAAGCTAAATGTGAGAGTTAGTTAGCAAGTCGTGAAGAGGAATGAGACTAAAGCCCTTTGAAAAGTTTATATGAAGGAAAACCTAACCCAGCTGACTGGAGATCCCAAGATCTGGGTTCAATAGGACAACCTACTTGTAAATTTGGTCATGTCAATTATAATTCCATCCGACGACTAATGAAATTAAATTGTATACCTACATTCCATATTGACTCAAATCACAAGTGCGAAACTTGTGTTGAAGCGAAAATGACAAGATCGTCTTTTCATTCGGTTGAAAGAAAAACCGACCCTCTTGATCTAATTCACACAGATGTGTGTGATTTAAAATCGGTGCCAACAAGAGGAGATAATAAGTACTTCATTACTTTCATTGATGATAGTACGAAATATTGCTATGTGTATTTACTTAAAAGTAAAGATAAAGCAATAGATAAGTTCATTCTATACAAGAATGAAGTTGAGAATCAACTAAATAAAAAGATCAAGGTAGTAAGGAGTGATAGGGGAGGTGAATATGTATCTCCATTTGCTGAATTTTGTTCACAACATGGAATTAGACATGAGTTCACCGCACCCTATTCACCTCAGCAGAAACACACTCCTCTTTAGTAACTTATGCGCTCTTTGCACCAATATTGCAGCCACAAAGTCCCAACTTTTTTTTTTAAACTTATAACGCACCTAACAAATGCAGAAAATTGAATTCTAAAAAATATATGGTTTGGGGCTAATTGGACAAGCCTTTTAATGGGCTGTTAGGACAGCAACTATATGCAGAAAAGTCATTCAAAAAATTCTGATTTGGAGCTGTTTGGACAAGCCTTTTAAAGGGGCTGTTTGGACAGCAGTTAAGTGCAGGAAATAAGGGTCTAAAAATCTGGTTTGGGACTGTATTGACACACCTTGTTACAAGATGTTTGGACTGGAATTATTTGCATAAAAGATGTTCTAAAAACTTGTGAAGGGGCTGTTTGGATAAGAGAAATAACAAAGCTAAAATCTCGACAATAGTTGTATAATCTGCAAAGAACTCGTTAAGAATAATCTGAAGTTTACAAGATTATAACACACAATACACTATATAAAATCTGCACATATATTAGATTCTGAACTGAATGAAAAAAAAAAAACTCTAAAACAGTCTTAACACAAGCAGCTATGAATCATGAAAAGCAAAAAAAATACAGACCTGAACTTGAAAAAACAACACGTTTGAATAAAACTAAAATAAAATCAAATAAAGCAGGGTAATAATGTGTATTCCACAGAACTAATTCAATAACAACAGGTTTCTAACAAACAAGATCAGAAACACACTTTTTTTTTTTTTTTTTTTTTTTTTTTTTTTTTTTTTTTTTTTTTTTTTTGAAGAATGGATCGAAATTGAAACTGGTTTGAATCCAAATCGTTTTATTCCTTATAAACTTGTACACGGAATTGTTTTAAGATTGTACACTGTGTGTTTAAGCTTAACCTCGTATGTCACTGATAGGAATGGACCAGGATGTTTATTAACACCCTCATGTGTTTTGGGAGGTTAACCTCCCACAGTGACTCCCCCACAGTTTATACAAGTAGGTTGTCCTATTGAACCCAGATCTTGGGATCTCCAGTCAGCTGGGTTAGGTTTTCCTTCGTATAAACTCATTCATTTACGGGCTTTAGTCCCATTCCTTTTGACGACTTGTTAACTAACTCCCTGCTTAAGCCTTTCGTAAGCGGATCCGCTATGTTATCCTTTGATTTCACATAATCAATAGTGATAACTCCTGTAAAGAGTAGTTGTCGTATAGTATTGTGTCTACGTCTAATATGTCTTGACTTACCGTTATACATTATGCTATGAGCTCTGCCAATCGCCAATTGACTATCACAATGTATACATATGGCCGTTACCGGCTTAGGCCACCTTGGTATGTCCTCTACAAATTGACGTAACCATTCTGCCTCTTCGGCACATTTATCTAAGGCGATAAATTTTGACTCCATTGTGGATCTGGAAATAACTGTCTGTTTGGAAGATTTCCATGATACGGCTCCACCTCCAAGTGTGAATACATATCCACTTGTTGATCTAGAGTCTTTTATATCAGATATCCAGTTTGCATCACTGTATCCTTCGATAATAGCCGGATATCTAGTATAATGCAATCCATATTCTCGAGTGTACCTTATGTACCCCAGAACCCTTGTTATACTTTCCCAGTGTTTGTAACCTGGGTTGTTCGTATACCTACTTAGCCTACTCACAGCGTATGCTAAGTCGGGTCTCGTACAATTCATTAGATACATCAAACTACCAATAATGCTTGAGTATCCCACCTGGTTAACTCCTTGACCTCTGTTTTTAGATAGATGTTTAGTCGTATCAATAGGAGTCCTCGCAATGTTGGAGTCATCTGGATTATATTTCTCAAGAATTTTATCCACAAAGTGTGTTTGACTCAACATAAGTCCATTTTGGGTTCGTATGATTTTGATTCCAAGTATCACATCTGCCAAACCCATGTCTTTCATGTCAAACCTTGATTTCAACATGTCTTTAGTAGATCGTATCATCTTATCGTTGCTTCCAACGATTAGCATATCGTCTACATATAGACATAAGATGACATATCCATTGTTTGTGTCTTTCACGTAGACACACTTGTCACATTCATTAATTTTGAATCCACATTCGATCATGACGTGGTCAAACTTTTGATGCCACTGCTTAGGAGCTTGTTTCAATCCATACAGTGACTTGACAAGTTTACATACTTTTCCCTCTTGTCCCGGGGCAATGAATACCTCAGGTTGTTTCATGTAAATCTCTTCATCTAAATCTCCATTTAGAAAAGCAGTTTTTACATCCATTTGATGAACTTCCAGATTTCTTATGGCTGCAATAGCAAGTACCATCCTTATGGATGTTATTCGCGTTACGGGCGAATAAGTGTCAAAGTAGTCCAGACCTTCTCGTTGTCTGTAACCTTTGATCACCAATCTTGCTTTGTACTTATCTATGGTGCCATTAGCTTTCATCTTCTTCTTGAAGATCCATCGATAGCCTAATGTTTTGCAACCCGGAGGTAGATCTACAAGCTCAAATGTATGGTTATGCAAAATAGAATCTATCTCACTCTTAATGGCTTCTTTCCATTGAGGCCCTTCTGAGGACGTAACCGCTTCTCGGTAAGAGTTTGGTTCACTTTCTACCATAAAAGAAACATAATCGGGTCCAAACGATTTCTTGATTCTTGGCCTTTTGCTTCTTCTAGGTTCAACATCTTCTTCCTCAGATTGATGTTGTCTCTCATCGTGAACGATGTTATCATTCCGCTGTCTTTTTTCGTGGACAACTACGTCATTTCGTCTAGATGACTTTTCATTCTCCTTGGTCAAACAAGGGAACACGGTTTCAAAGAATGAAGCATTCCTTGATTCCATTATCGTATTCTTGTGTATCTCGGGATTTTTTGACTCGTGCACAAGGAATCGATAAGCGCTGCTATTATGAGCATACCCAATGAATACACAATCAACGGTTTTGGGTCCTATCTTTTGAGCTTTAGGTGCCGAAATTGCCACTTTAGCTAGGCACCCCCACACTCGTAAGTATTTATAAGATGGTTTTCGTCCCATCCATAGCTCATAGGGGGTCTCTTCTTTTTCCTTACGAGGTATCTTATTCAAAAGATAAGTAGCCGATAAAATGGCTTCCCCCCACATGTTCTGATTTAAACCAGAACTTATTAACATGGCATTTGCCATTTCTTTCAAGGTACGATTTTTTCTTTCAGCAATCCCATTCTGCTGAGGTGAATAGGGTGCGGTGAACTCATGTCTAATTCCATGTTGTGAACAAAATTCAGCAAATGGAGATACATATTCACCTCCCCTATCACTCCTTACTACCTTGATCTTTTTATTTAGTTGATTCTCAACTTCATTCTTGTATAGAATGAACTTATCTATTGCTTCATCTTTACTTTTAAGTAAATACACATAGCAATATTTCGTACTATCATCAATGAAAGTAATGAAGTACTTATTATCTCCTCTTGTAGGCACCGATTTTAAATCACACACATCTTTGTGAATTAGATCAAGAGGGTCGGTTTTTCTTTCAACCGAATGAAAAGACGATCTTGTCATTTTCGCTTCAACACAAGTTTCGCACTTGTGATTTGAGTCAATATGGAATGTAGGTATACAATTTAATTTCATTAGTCGTCGGATGGAATTATAATTGACACGACCAAGTCGGCCATGCCACACATTCGAGGTCTCAACTACACAAGTTGAATTAGTGTTCATTTTAGAAAGATTGTTTTCCTTAACAATTAAATCCAATTTGAACATTCCATCACGAGCGTAGCCCGTACCTACAACCATTTTATTCTTGGTTAATTCAAATGTGTTACACTCAAATGCAAGGCAAAACCCATACTTGTTGAGCAACCACCCGGACACAAGATTCTTTCGAATCTCCGGAACGTACAAAACGTTTTTGAGTTTTAACTCTTTTCCGGATGTCCATTTCAAAATCACATCACCCTCACCTTTAATGTCAGCGGTGATGGAATTTCCCATGAAAATTTTTCCACCATTGTTAACCTCTTTAAACGAACTAAAGAGACTCTTGTTTAAGCATACATGACGGGTGGCACTCGTGTCAATCCACCACTCGTTTGTGTTTGAACCTGCTTGGTTTACTTCTGAAATCATTGCAACGAAATCATGAACCATTCTTAAACTTTCACACAAAAAATTTGACAGTAGGTTGTAACTTGAGGTTGTGCACAAAATGATTTGTTTCTTGCACAAATAAGTTATTAGGAAACACACTCCTCTTTAGTAACTTATGCGCTCTTTGCACCAATATTGCAGCCACAAAGTCCCAACTTTTTTTTAAACTTATAACGCACCTAACAAATGCAGAAAATTGAATTCTAAAAAATATATGGTTTGGGGCTGATTGGACAAGCCTTTTAATGGGCTGTTAGGACAGCAACTATATGTAGAAAAGTCATTCAAAAAATTCTGATTTGGAGCTGTTTGGACAAGCCTTTTAAAGGGGCTGTTTGGACAGCAGTTAAGTGCAGGAAATAAGGGTTTAAAAATCTGGTTTGGGACTGTATTGACACACCTTGTTACAAGATGTTTGGACTGGAATTATTTGCATAAAAGATGTTCTAAAAACTTGTGAAGGGGCTGTTTGGATAAGAGAAATAACAAAGCTAAAATCTCGACAATAGTTGTATAATCTGCAAAGAACTCGTTAAGAATAATCTGAAGTTTACAAGATTATAACACACAATACACTATATAAAATCTGCACATATATTAGATTCTGAACTGAATGAAACAAAAAATAACTCTAAAACAGTCTTAACACAAGCAGCTATGAATCATGAAAAGCAAAAAAAATACAGACCTGAACTTGAAAAAACAACACGTTTGAATAAAACTAAAATAAAATCAAATAAAGCAGGGTAATAATGTGTATTCCACAGAACTAATTCAATAACAACAGGTTTCTAACAAACAAGATCAGAAACACATTTTTTTTTTTTTTTTTTTTTTTTTTTTTTTTTTTTTTTTGAAGAATGGATCGAAATTGAAACTGGTTTGAATCCAAATCGTTTTATTCCTTATAAACTTGTACACGGAATTGTTTTAAGATTCTTCACAACATGGAATTAGACATGAGTTCACCGCACCCTCTTCACCTCAGCAGAATGGGATTGCTGAAAGAAAAAATCGTACCTTGAAAGAAATGGCAAATGCCATGTTAATAAGTTCTGGTTTAAATCAGAACATGTGGGGGGAAGCCATTTTATCGGCTACTTATCTTTTGAATAAGATACCTCGTAAGGAAAAAGAAGAGACCCCCTATGAGCTATGGATGGGACGAAAACCATCTTATAAATACTTACGAGTGTGGGGGAGCCTAGCTAAAGTGGCAATTCCGGCACCTAAAGCTCAAAAGATAGGACCCAAAACCGTTGATTGTGTATTCATTGGGTATGCTCATAATAGCAGCGCTTATCGATTCCTTGTGCACGAGTCAAAAAATCCCGAGATACACAAGAATACGATAATGGAATCAAGGAATGCTTCATTCTTTGAAACCGTGTTCCCTTGTTTGACCAAGGAGAATGAAAAGTCATCTAGACAAAATGACGTAGTTGTCCACGAAAAGAGACAGCGGAATGATAACATCGTTCACGATGAGAGACAACATCAATCTGAGGAAGAAGATGTTGAATCTAGAAGAAGCAAAAGGCCAAGAATCGAGAAATCGTTTGGACCCGATTATGTTTCTTTTATGGTAGAAAGTGAACCAAACTCTTACCGAGAAGCGGTTACGTCCTCAGAAGGGCCTCAATGGACCTGCTTGGTTACGTCAATTTGTAATGTAACTTAAGGAATAAAAAATAGGACAAAGTTTATCCCACATTGGTGGGTGAACAAACTGAATTTGGGCTCAAACTAAATGAAGCCACGTGGAGCAGAACTGGGCTTATTTCTTTTGCTCCAAGTCAGTAGTTTTAAGACCCAACTTTTGACCTATTTCCTTATTTATTGCTTTGGATTGTAACAGCAGATATGCAGGGTCTGTTACGGTTTATGTTTAAACTTGATAACAGTCAATTGAATGAAATTGATCACGTTTAATTGTGAATCATTAAATCTGTTGTTCCATATTGTAGTATAAATCCAAGCTATCTCAGCCATTCCATGACACACCAAAATCACAGCTTCACTCTTATCTCTTACTACTCACTCAAGAACTCCGACGAAATTTCAGGCAAGTTGGTTATCTCCGGCAGTACTTCTGCTTAAGCCGTTGTACCCTGGGAGACAGCCGTCTTTTTGGTAGACGCGAACTGTTTTAAGGGAACCGTGTTCAACACGGGACTCGGCTATGTATTTTATATGTTATAATTGTGATTCCTGTTGTGTATCATTCCTCTCTTTGCGTAGTAATTTTATATCACCGTAGTAATTTTATGCACTAGTTTATAAGGAATAAAATAACTATAATAAAATTAACGGTTTTATGCCCCTAAAAACAGATTTCATAACGGTTTTATGCACTAGTTTTCTGTCCAAACAGCCCCTCAAATAGGTTCTTCCAAACAGCCCTTACTTGGTTTTTTGCATTTTTGTTAATTGCTGAATTTTCTGTACAAGTTTGTAGTGGTACTTTTGGCCATTATATCTATTGTTTGCTATCTTAAAATCTAATTAATTTAGTTATAAGAGATCTTTGTTGCTGTAATCTTGGTGCAGAGGAGTGAGTTTCCTAATAACTTATTTGTGTAAGAAACAAATCACTTTGTGTACAACCTCGAGTTACAACCTACTATCAAATTTTCTGTGTTAAAGTTTCATAATGGTGCTTGATTTTGTTGCAATGATTTCAGAAGTAAACCAAGCAGGTTCAAACACAAATGAGTGGTGGATTGACACGAGTGCCACCCGTCATGTGTGCTTAAATAAGAGTCTCTTTAGTTCGTTTAAAGAGGTTAACAATGGTGAAAAACTTTTCATGGGAAATTCCATCACCGCTGATATTAAAGGTGAGGGTGATGTGATTTTGAAATGGACATCCGGAAAAGAGTTAAAACTCAAAAACGTTATGTACGTTACGGAGATTCGAAAGAATCTTGTGTCCGGGTGGTTGCTCAACAAGTATGGGTTTTGCCTTGTATTTGAGTGTAACACATTTGAATTAACCAAGAATAAAATGGTTGTAGGTACGGGCTACGCCCGTGATGGAATGTTCAAATTGGATTTAATTGTTAAGAAAAACAATCTTTCTAAAATGAACACTAATTCAACTTGTGTACTTGAGACCTCGAATGTGTGGCATGGCCGACTTGGTCATATCAATTATAATTCCATCCGACGACTAATGAAATTAAATTGTATACCTACATTTCATATTGACTCAAATCACAAGTGCGAAACTTGTGTTGAAGCGAAAATGACAAGATCGTCTTTTCATTCGGTTGAAAGAAAAACCGACCCTCTTGATCTAATTCACACAGATGTGTGTGATTTAAAATCGGTGCCAACAAGATGAGATAATAAGTACTTCATTACTTTCATTGATGATAGTACGAAATATTGCTATGTGTATTTACTTAAAAGTAAAGATGAAGCAATAGATAAGTTCATTCTATACAAGAATGAAGTTGAGAATCAACTAAATAAAAAGATCAAGGTAGTAAGGAGTAATAGGGGAGGTGAATATGTATCTCTCATTTGCTGAATTTTGTTCACAACATGGAATTAGACATGAGTTCACCGCACCCTATTCACCTCAGCAGAATGGGATTGCTGAAAGAAAAAATCGTACCTTGAAAGAAATGGCAAATGCCATGTTAATAAGTTCTGGTTTAAATCAGAACATGTAGGGGGAAGCCATTTTATCGGCTACTTATCTTTTGAATAAGATACCTCGTAAGGAAAAAGAAGAGACCCCCTATGAGCTATGGATGGGACGAAAACCATCTTATAAATACTTACGAGTGTGGGGGTGCCTAGCTAAAGTGGCAATTCCGGCACCTAAAGATCAAAAGATAGGACCCAAAACCGTTGATTGTGTATTCATTGGGTATGCTCATAATAGCAGCGCTTATCGATTCCTTGTGCACGAGTCAAAAAATCCCAAGATACACAAGAATACGATAATGGAATCAAGGAATGCTTCATTCTTTGAAACCGTGTTCCCTTGTTTGACCAAGGAGAATGGAAAGTCATCTAGACGAGATGACGTAGTTGTCCACGAAAAGAGACAACAAAATGATAACATCGTTCACGATGAGAGACAACATCAATCTGAGGAAGAAGATGTTGAACCTAGAAGAAGCAAAAGGCCAAGAATCGAGAAATCGTTTGGACCTGATTATGTTTCTTTTATGGTTGAAAGTGAACCAAACTCTTACCGAGAAGCGGTTACGTCCTCAAAAGGGCCTCAATGGAAAGAAGCCATTAAGAGTGAGATAGATTCTATTTTGCATAACCATACATGGGAGCTTGTAGATCTACCTCCGGGTTGCAAAACATTAGGCTATCGATGGATCTTCAAGAAGAAGATGAAAGCTAATGGCACCATAGATAAGTACAAAGCAAGGTTGGTGATCAAAGGTTACAGACAACGAGAATGTCTGGACTACTTTGACACTTATTCGCCCGTAACGCGAATAACATCCATAAGGATGGTACTTGCTATTGCAGCCATAAGAAATATGGAAGTTCATCAAATGGATGTAAAAACTGCTTTTCTAAATGGAGATTTAGATGAAGAGATTTACATGGAACAACCTCAGGGATTCACTGCCCCAGGACAAGAGGGAAAAGTATGTAAACTTGTCAAGTCACTGTATGGATTGAAACAAGCTCCTAAGCAGTGGCATCAAAAGTTTGACCACGTCATGATCGAATGTGGATTCAAAATTAATGAATGTGACAAGTGTGTCTACGTGAAAGACACAAACAATGGATATGTCATCTTATGTCTATATGTAGACGATATGCTAATCGTTGGAAGCAACGATAAGATGATACAATCTACTAAAGACATGTTGAAATCAAGGTTTGACATGAAAGACATGGGTTTGGCAGATGTGATACTTGGAATCAAAATCATACGAACCTAAAATGGACTTATGTTGAGTCAAACACACTTTGTGGATAAAATTCTTGAGAAATATAATCCAGATGACTCCAACATTGCGAGGACTCCTATTGATACGACTAAACATCTATCTAAAAACAGAGGTCAAGGAGTTAACCAGGTGGGATACTCAAGCATTATTGGTAGTTTGATGTATCTAACGAATTGTACGAGACCCGACTTAGCATACGCTGTGAGTAGGCTAAGTAGGTATACAAACAACCCAGGTTACAAACACTGGGAAAGTATAACAAGGGTTCTGGGGTACATAAGGTACACTCGAGAATATGGATTGCATTATACTAGATATCCGGCTGTAATCGAAGGATACAATGATGCAAACTGGATATCTGATATAAAAGACTCTAGATCAACAAGTGGATATGTATTCACACTTGGAGGTGGAGCCGTATCATGGAAATCTTCCAAACAGACGGTTATTTCCATATCCACAATGGAGTCAGAATTTATCGCCTTAGATAAATGTGCCGAAGAGGCAGAATGGTTACGTCAATTTGTAGAGGACATACCAAGGTGGCCTAAGCCGGTAACGGCCATATGTATACATTGTGATAGTCAATCAGCGATTGGCAGAGCTCATAGCATAATGTATAACGGTAAGTCAAGACATATTTGACGTAGACACAATACTATACGACAACTACTCTCTACAGGAGTTATCACTATTGATTATGTGAAATCAAAGGATAACATAGCGGATCCGCTTACGAAAGGCTTAAGCAGGGAGTTAGTTAACAAGTCGTCAAAAGGAATGGGACTAAAGCCCGTAAATGAATGAGTTTATACGAAGGAAAACCTAACCCAACTGACTGGAGATCCCAAGATCTGGGTTCAATAGGACAACCTACTTGTATAAACTGTGGGGGAGTCACTGTGGGAGGTTAACCTCCCAAAACATATGAGGGTGTTAATAAACATCCTGGTCCATTCCTATCAGTGACATACGAGGTTAAGCCTAGAGCTTTTAATGATTTAATGAGAAATCACCTATGTGAGAGAGAAGTGGGGTCGCTTCGTAGGGAAATGTGGGGGCGCATTTCCTAAGAGCTCTTGCAGAACCAGGCTAGTGTTCATGACCATAACGAACACGACTATGAGGAGTTGACAGTGTCAGGAAGAGTCTTGTGTGAACATATATTGTCGTCTACACAAACAGCAGATCAGTCCAAAGACATCGCGTTCTACTGGCAGCTAGGAGACTAAGTATATTTCACAAGGGAAGGTTCAAAGGGTAACACGTACCTATCCTATGCAAGACTCAACCGCTGAAATTGTTGGAAATTGGTGAGTTTCTACTCGATCTCCATTCATGTGGGGGATTGTTGGAAAAAATATTAGTGAAAAAATGAGTTTTCACTAACTTTGGACATAGATGCTATTAATAAATATAGTTATTATGATTAAGGCTCTATATGGTTACGTAGTCCTCTGTGAGTGCTTCGTAACAAGCCGTTATATGTCCAAAATGCAGTTGGTGTGAATGAGATATCGAGTCTCGAAGAATGGTGGTTGGAATGGATGGAAAATTGGTCAAAAGTGTGTTATGACTCATGTTTGAAATCTGCCTCTTGAATGGGCTGTTATGTTTAGTTTAAATAATTTATAACATAAACTTCATGAGTCATTAACAGATTTGATTGCACCATTATACCATAAGTTACAAGTTGAATGTGTATAAATTAAAGGCAATCACAATCATTCCAAACCACCAAAAACACACAGCTCATTCATGTTCTTCCAGCACACTCACAAAAGATCTAATAGTTTTTCAGGCAATTTGTCAATTCCGGCAGTACACCTGCTCCGGCCGTTGTACCCTGGGAAACATCCGTGTTGTTGTATACGAAATTGTTTTAAGGGAATCGTGTTCAACACGAGACTCGGTCCATTTTTTTCCTGTATCAAACTCTGTCCAGGTTCTTCTCACAGATACTTGTATTACATTATTAATTTTCTTCCTGTTATTGTATTTTACATTCGATATAAATGGTATATTTTACTACAATCTTAAAACAATTCCGTGTACAACAACACGGTTGTTTCCCAGGGTACAACGGTCGGAGCAGGTGTACTGCCGGAATTGACAAATTGCCTGAAAAACTATTAGATCTTTTGTGAGTGTGCTGGAAGAACATGAATGAGCTGTATGTTTTTGGTCAAAATTGCAAAAGTCACTTTTTTGCTATTACATGTATCCTCTGTTTTTGAATAATTGCAAAAGTTATTTTATCCACAAAGTGTGTTTGACTCAACATAAGTCCATTTTGGGTTCGTATGATTTTGATTCCAAGTATCACATCTGCCAAACCCATGTCTTTCATGTCAAACCTTGATTTCAACATGTCTTTAGTAGATCGTATCATCTTATCGTTGCTTCCAACGATTAGCATATCGTCTACATATAGACATAAGATGACATATCCATTGTTTGTGTCTTTCACGTAGACACACTTGTCACATTCATTAATTTTGAATCCACATTCGATCATGACGTGGTCAAACTTTTGATGCCACTGCTTAGGAGCTTGTTTCAATCCATACAGTGACTTGACAAGTTTACATACTTTTCCCTCTTGTCCCGGGGCAATGAATCCCTCAGGTTGTTCCATGTAAAACTCTTCATCTAAATCTCCATTTAGAAAAGCAGTTTTTACATCCATTTGATGAACTTCCAAATTTCTTATGGCTGCAATAGCAAGTACCATCCTTATGGATGTTATTCGCGTTACGGGCGAATAAGTGTCAAAGTAGTCCAGACCTTCTCGTTGTCTGTAACCTTTGATCACCAATCTTGCTTTGTACTTATCTATGGTGCCATTAGCTTTCATCTTCTTCTTGAAGATCCATCGATAGCCTAATGTTTTGCAACCCGGAGGTAGATCTACAAGCTCAAATGTATGGTTATGCAAAATAGAATCTATCTCACTCTTAATGGCTTCTTTCCATTGAGGCCCTTCTGAGGACGTAACCGCTTCTCGGTAAGAGTTTGGTTCACTTTCTACCATAAAAGAAACATAATCGGGTCCAAACGATTTCTCGATTCTTGGCCTTTTGCTTCTTCTAGGTTCAACATCTTCTTCCTCAGATTGATGTTGTCTCTCATCGTGAACGATGTTATCATTCCGCTGTCTCTTTTCGTGGACAACTACGTCATTTCGTCTAGATGACTTTTCATTCTCCTTGGTCAAACAAGGGAACACGGTTTCAAAGAATGAAGCATTCCTTGATTCCATTATCGTATTCTTGTGTATCTCGGGATTTTTTGACTCGTGCACAAGGAATCGATAAGCGTTGCTATTATGAGCATACCCAATGAATACACAATCAACGGTTTTGGGTCCTATCTTTTGAGCTTTAGGTGCCGGAATTGCCACTTTAGCTAGGCACCCCCACACTCGTAAGTATTTATAAGATGGTTTTCATCCCATCCATAGCTCATAGGGGGTCTCTTCTTTTTCCTTACGAGGTATCTTATTCAAAAGATAAGTAGCCGATAAAATGGCTTCCCCCCACATGTTCTGATTTAAACCAGAACTTATTAACATGGCATTTGCCATTTCTTTCAAGGTACGATTTTTTCTTTCAGCAATCCCATTCTGCTGAGGTGAATAGGGTGCGGTGAACTCATGTCTAATTCCATGTTGTGAACAAAATTCAGCAAATGGAGATACATATTCACCTCCCCTATCACTCCTTACTACCTTGATCTTTTTATTTAGTTGATTCTCAACTTCATTCTTGTATAGAATGAACTTATCTATTGCTTCATCTTTACTTTTAAGTAAATACACATAGCAATATTTCGTACTATCATCAATGAAAGTAATGAAGTACTTATTATCTCCTCTTGTTGGCACCGATTTTAAATCACACACATCTGTGTGAATTAGATCAAGAGGGTCGGTTTTTCTTTCAACCGAATGAAAAGACGATCTTGTCATTTTCGCTTCAACACAAGTTTCGCACTTGTGATTTGAGTCAATATGGAATGTAGGTATACAATTTAATTTCATTAGTCGTCGGATGGAATTATAATTGACATGACCAAGTCGGCCATGCCACACATTCGAGGTCTCAACTACACAAGTTGAATTAGTGTTCATTTTAGAAAGATTGTTTTCCTTAACAATTAAATCCAATTTGAACATTCCATCACGAGCGTAGCCCGTACCTACAACCATTTTATTCTTGGTTAATTCAAATGTGTTACACTCAAATGCAAGGCAAAACCCATACTTGTTGAGCAACCACCCGGACACAAGATTCTTTCGAATCTCCGGAACGTACAAAACGTTTTTGAGTTTTAACTCTTTTCCGGATGTCCATTTCAAAATCACATCACCCTCACCTTTAATGTCAGCGGTGATGGAATTTCCCATGAAAATTTTTCCACCATTGTTAACCTCTTTAAACGAACTAAAGAGACTCTTGTTTAAGCATACATGACGGGTGGCACTCGTGTCAATCCACCACTCGTTTGTGTTTGAACCTGCTTGGTTTACTTCTGAAATCATTGCAACGAAATCATGAACCATTCTTAAACTTTCACACAGAAAATTTGACAGTAGGTTGTAACTTGAGGTTGTGCACAAAATGATTTGTTTCTTGCACAAATAAGTTATTAGGAAACACACTCCTCTTTAGTAACTTATGCGCTCTTTGCACCAATATTGCAGCCACAAAGTCCCAACTTTTTTTTTAAACTTATAACGCACCTAACAAATGCAGAAAATTGAATTCTAAAAAATATATGGTTTGGGGCTGATTGGACAAGCCTTTTAATGGGTGTTAGGACAGCAACTATATGCAGAAAAGTCATTCAAAAAATTCTGATTTGGAGCTGTTTGGACAAGCCTCTTAAAGGGGCTGTTTGGACAGCAGTTAAGTGCAGGAAATAAGGGTCTAAAAATCTGGTTTGGGACTGTATTGACACACCTTGTTACAAGATGTTTGGACTGGAATTATTTGCATAAAAGATGTTCTAAAAACTTGTGAAGGGGCTGTTTGGATAAGAGAAATAACAAAGCTAAAATCTCGACAATAGTTGTATAATCTGAAGTTTTCAAGATTATAACACACAATACACTATATAAAATCTGCACATATATTAGATTCTGAACTGAATGAGAAAAAAAAATAACTCTAAAACAGTCTTAACACAAGCAGCTATGAATCATGAAAAGCAAAAAAAATACAGACCTGAACTTGAAAAAACAACACGTTTGAATAAAACTAAAATAAAATCAAATAAAGCAGGGTAATAATGTGTATTCCACAGAACTAATTCAATAACAACAGGTTTCTAACAAACAAGATCAGAAACACACTTTTTTTTTTTTTTTTTTTTTTTTTTTTTTTTTTTTTTTTTTTTTTTTTTTTTTTTTTTTTGAAGAATGGATCGAAATTGAAACTGGTTTGAATCCAAATCGTTTTATTCCTTATAAACTTGTACACGGAATTGTTTTAAGATTGTAGGAGAAAGTAATACCGTTTATAAGGAATTCAAAATAACTATAATAAGAAGAATAGAAACTATGACAGTGCAACCAAATTAAAAGTAAGAATCACCTGAAGTTTTACACAAGAACAGTAACCAAAGAAAGCCGAATGAAGCACAAGTAGCCGATTCTCGTGTTGAACACGATTCCCTTAAAACAATTCCGTGTACAACAACACGGTTGTTTCCCAGGGTACAACGGCCGGAGCAGGTGTACTGCCGGAATTGACAACTTGCCCGAAATATTATAGAATTGTAGTGAGTAAGCTGGAGAGGAAATGTGTTAGCTGTGAATTGTATTGGATGATCTTGAATGGTTAAGATTGCCATCAATTTATACACCTTTATGTAACATATGGTGTAATGGTAGCAATCAAATGGGTTAATGGCTCATCAATGAATTATTTAAAACAATCATAACAGCCCAATCAATTGTCAGATTTCAAACAGAAATCATAACTCACTTTTAACCATTTTTCTCTTCATTCCAACTACCCTTCGTCGAGACTCAATATCTCATTCACACTAACTTCGTTTTGGACATATAACGGTTCGTTACGAAGCACTCACAAAGGACTACGTAACCACATAAGACCTTAATCATAATGATTATATTTAGTAATAGTACTCTATGTCCAAACTTAGTGAAAACTCATTATTTTCCACTTAATTTTCCAACAATTATGTTGTCTGCTTCAATTTGAAAGATCCTCAAATTCACGTTCTAGACAACATGCTTCACAATATGAAATTGGGAGATAGATATGGGAGGAATCTGGGCAATTTGGTAAGTATTCCACCGTTTCAAATTATCTTCATCAATGCGTTTAAAAAGGTAACGAAACTCATTGTTATTAATATGTTATTACAGAAAGCACTTTTTTTAAAGTTTTTGAGCAAAAAAAATCATCCACGCGTAGCAAACTTGAAGGATTACAAGCTCTGCATTGTTGAGATGCCATGGAGAACACAAGAAAATGTGATTGATTGTGGCATTTTCGCCATGCGACATATGGAAACATATCAAGGAAGCATGGCAAAATATGATGCTGGATTTGTACCAGAAGGAAAAGAACAAGAGGAGCAGATAAGGAACTTGAGAATGAAATATCTCACAAAGATTCTGCTATCTGACTCCAATGAAAACAAAGAAGGAATTGAAAAAGAAGTTCAAGCATATTTGAAATTGGATTTGAAGACAAGGAAAAAACTCCAACAAGAATCAGTTGAAGCCATAAATAGCCGTATCAGCGACTACTTTGATATTATTCCTACGGCCAATGTTGCTAAGTGAAAACAATGTTTGGTTCTGTTACTTAGATTCGTATGAACATCTGGAATATTTGAGGTTTTTTTTTTGTCAAGTATGTTGAAATATTTGGTTGGTTGGTCATGTTATACATGCTTCTATCATCTGATAAATTGATGAATGGTGTACATGAGTTAAATTGATGAACAAACTGATGAACAAAACATTAAACTGATGAACAAACATGTACTTGCTTCTATAAACTGATAAATTACTGAAAAATGTACATGAGTTAATTATTATTATTGTTATTACTTACTATTATTCTTATTATTAAACTGGTGAACATTTTTCTTAAACTGATGAACAAAACACTAATAATAAACTGATGAACAAACTGATGAACAAACAGTTTTAATAAACTGATGAACAAACATGTAATTGCTTCTATAAACTGATAAATTGATGAGTTAATTATTATTATTGTTATTATTAAACTCGTGAACATTTTTCTTAAAGTGATGAACAAAACATTAATAATAAACTGAAGAACAAACTGATGAACAAATAGTTTTAATAAACTGATGAACAAACATGTACTTGCTTCTATAAACTGATAAATTGATGAACAAACATATCAACAACTAAACCTTTATTATATATAAGAGTATCAAAAAAACATATCAAGTACACCTTTATTTTGACAATAAAAGAAAAAGGAAACAAAAGCTAAGTAACAACACAAGCATTCATATCAGACAACTTCACCTTCTTAGCAGCCAACTTCGCCTTTTGCTTGCTCTCTTTTATAGCAGCCTTATCACTAGCCTTCTTAGTAGCAATTTCAGCTCTAATAGCATTGCACTTGGCTTGATCATGATCTTTCATGCTACATTTGCAATATCTACAGTTCTTCCTAGACTTCCCACTTGGATTAACTGAACGCTCAAGACTACTCTTAATCCTTTTTCTAGAACCTTTAGTACTAACCTGTTTTCGAAAACAAATCAGGGTAATAAAAATTAGATGATCAAAAAAATGCTGAAAACACATGCTAAAAAAATTCATAACACAAGGAAAAAAATGATGAACAAAACATTAACAACAAACTGATGAACCTATGTGATAACATAATAGTTAAAAGTCAATAGGTGATGAAGCAAAAACAATAATGTTCATCAACTTAAAAATCATAAAAACTAACTGTTAACCTATAATAACTATAAAAAAAAGCATTAACTGATGAACAACAGTACTAACCTGTTTTGGAACATTTACAATGGTCTCTACAGGTTGCGACACACCAAGAATAGAAGCAAGCCTATCTCGTTTATTAGTCTTTTTCGGTATAGGAACATCAGCATCTGCCTTCGCCATTAACTGAACCTGATGATCTCTAAACTTTTGTAGTAGCTCAGGATCATCTGCATAACGATTTACACAATACTCGACTGCTCTGAATATCTCACGCAGGATCATATCAGGACTATCACCTGTGGCTTGAATGACGGATGCAGGTGGTAGAGAATCCTTTGACCAACGCCTAAGCACGTATTTCTTTGGAAACTTTTTAACCTTTGACAACCGAAGCACATAAAAGATATGACGACATAAAAGTCCATATGACTCAAAACGTTTGCACGAACACTGATAAAAATCTTCAGCTGGTTTACACAAGACCTGCAAAAAAAGAAAATAGTACATACAGTGGTAAATTACGAAAAATTGATGAACAATAAAAGATATGATGATTAAAAAGTAATTTTATAACAATAAAAAACCGATGAACAAAAACTAATGAACAAAAAACTGATGAACAGATTAAAAAAGATGTTACCTCATAAAAAACTTCATTTACAACGCCCTCCACTTGACGATGTCGCCTAGAAATTTGCTCATCTTCACCAGTATCTTGTATAACATATTTTTTGCCAGAATCATCAGCCGAAACACTAACCGACATACATGAAATCACAGAAGCATAAATCTCAGTTTGAACATCAAAGAAAATCGACCGAGTATATATTTCTGAAGCCTCCTGCTCTAAATCAAGTTCAGTGTGCATATCTGGAATAGTATAACGACTGTCATGATCATTTTTACGTTGAGAAAATCTTTGGCATCCCACCACACTATCAAAATGATTATAGAACTCCCATAAAGTCAAATCAATACTTGTCAATCTACCATAAGCATTGTTTTCACTCTCTGACCTAGAAGAAGTTCTCATCAATCCCGACATCGGTTCATCCCTATAATAGGCTGGTATCCATTTCTGCCTCAAATTATACATATCTGAAAGCCATTTGTGTCCCTTCAAATCAAAATCAACTAACAATCGCTCCCACAAATCCTCAAACTCTTCGGGCTCTATTCTATCAGTCCAAACAATATCAGATATTCTCCTTTTGAAAGTAAGATCTTTAGCTAAAACAGGCCCAACCTACAAAAATGAAAAATCAAATTTAATGATGAACGTAACTCACTGATGAACATAATATAAAAAAAAAACTCGTTGATAAACAAAATATTAAAAAAAACTAACAGATGAAAAAATAGTTGATGGACAACAATAAACTGATGAACAGAGCTAATTGATGAACTTAATTTTATACTACTAACTGATGAACAAAAAAAAATTAATGGCCAAACTTTTGAAAAAATCAGATAACATACCTTTGAAGTCAACTTCTGCATGATATGCCACATGCATAATCTGTGACGAGATAACGGGAACACTGACTCTATAGCAACTTTCATTGATCCATCCTGGTCAGTCACAATAACCTTCGGTGCTCGAACAAACGCTCTTTTAAAACATTCAAGCAACCAGATGTAAGATTCTTTCGTTTCTGATGACAACAAAGCAGCTCCAAATGTAACACAATGATTGTGATTGTCAATCCCAGTGAATGGCACAAAAACCATTTTGTACCTATAAAAATATAAATTATAATCCATTACTATACAACCGATGAACCAAATATTATATAACTGATGAACCATTACTATATAACTGAAGAACCATTTAAATTATTAGCTAACTGATGAACCATTTACATTATATTATAATATAACTGATGAACCATTACTATATAACTGATGAACCAATACTATATAAATGATGAACCATTATAAAATAACTGAAGAACCATTTACATTATTAGCTAACTGATGAACCATTTACATTATAATATAACTGATGAACCATTACTATATAATGGATGTTTCTACGTTTTAAATCCCATTGATAATCTCAAACAGACATAAAACACAGAAGAAAAATGATGGGCAACGGGAAGTAATTTTTATACCGATGAACATCATCTTGTTGCACCGATTTTTTTGTGTGATTGACATGATCATTAGGTTTTGAAGGTACAATTGAATATCTTTAAAAACTGATGAACTTATAACTACACAGAAGTATAAAAGTTAATACTTAAAAATTTATAAAAAATTAACTTACTTATTCGTTCTGAAAGTAGCATCAAATGACATAACATCGCCAAAAGCATAATAGTTCCTCTTTGCATATTCATCAGCCCAGAAAAGATTCATCAAAGCATTATTCTCACCAGTTTGATACTCAAATGAAAAGTTAGGAAGAAAATCCTTCTTGTTCATCAACATCTCAACTAACATCTGTGCATCGTTTTTTCCTATGAAATCAAGCACATCCCTCCTATAATTTTTACTATCAACCGAACTAGCTCCTATAAAATCATAGTCCCCATATATCTGCCTAAGTAAATTGAAACCCTTCACTGGACCAAGATTGACTTGTGAAGCTTGATATAGAAAAACCTGCTGAGTATAAGTAACTTCACAAGAAGAAACAAGAAAAACGCTATCCTCTTCACTAACAAGGCTATGATTATGACCCTCAACAAAATCATAACACCAATAACCTTTCCCTGGAATATGCCTAACCCGAAAAACTGCTTTGCAATCAGTACGCTTAGAGGACACTTTCCTACTATTCGACTTCTTCTTCAATGCACCAGTTTTTGGGGCAGGATTTGTACCTTCCTTACTACAAACGAAATATTTCAAATCGAGAATTTTTTCCTTATTTTTCTTAGATATATACTGCTGTCCTAAACGCACTTCAAAACCAGCTCTTTTTGCATAATCTTTGTAATACTTATAAGCCTGCTCAAGTGAGTGATACATCATACCATAAGCCGGCTTTTGACCAACAGGAATATCAGGAACCCAAATCTTGCAACCCTCCACTTCAGAAACAATACCAACACAATGCGGAACAGGTTCATACTCATTATCTGTGAAAAATTATACAATAATGTTTCAATTTATTGATGAACCTAATATAAAAATAAGCAATAAAGAAAAAAACAGATGAACCTAATAGCAGACAGGATAAACTGATGAACAAACAAAGCATAAACTGATGAACCTAAGATAAGATAATAGCAAAATTGATAAACTAAACATAAAAATAAGCAAAACACAAAAAATGCATAAATTGATGAACATAAGCAGATAACAAAACATAAACTGATGAACCTAAAATAACATAATTGATAAAAAGCGATAACAAACAAAACATAAAGATATACTGATGAGGCTAAGTGAACGTAAAAGCTAAACTGATGAACCAAACATAAAAATAATCAAAATACATAAATTGATGAATATAAGCGATAACAAACAAAACATAAACTGATAAACCTAAGATAACATAAAAGCTAAACTGATGAACCAAACATAAAAATAAAAAAATAGAAAAAAAAGCATAAAATTGATGAACATAAAACTGCATAAACTCATGAACACAAAATTGATGAACACTCATGAACCTAGCTAAACTGATGAACCAAACATAAAAATAATCAAAATACATAAATTGATGAATATAAGCGATAACAAACAAAACATAAACTGATGAACCTAAGATAACATAAAAGCTAAACACAAACATAAAAATACAAAAAATAGAAAAAAAAGAATAAAATTGATGAACACAAAACTGCATAAACTCATGAAATTAAAATTGATGAACACTCATGAACCTAGCTAAACTGATGAACCAAACATAAAAATAATGAAAATACATAAATTGATGAATATAAGCGATAACAAACAAAACATAAACTGATGAACCTAAGATAACATAAAAGCTAAACACAAACATAAAAATACAAAAAATAGAAAAAAAAAAGCATAAAATTGATGAACATAAAACTGCATAAACTCATGAACACAAAATTGATGAACACTCATGAACCTACCTAAACTGATGAACCAAACATAAAAATAAATAAAAATAGAAAAACTGCATAAACTGATCAAAATCTTAACAATAAAATTACCTTGATTAAACTGATGACCATCAACAATTGCCATTACACACCGATTTAACCGCGAAAAATCCTCAATTTTTATCAAATTAACCGATTGAACGGTTAAAAATCCCCAATTTTTATCAAATTAACCAATTGAAAGATTAAAAACCCTAATTTCCTCCGATTATGAGATTGAACGATCAATTCGTAACTGATATGAAGAATTAACGCAATTTGAAGAACAAATAACGATTCAAATAATCGAATATCAAAAGAGAGCAAAAAAGCCCTAAATTTACAAAATATGAACAATTGAAAGAATGAGAAAATTGGGAAATTGAATGAATGAATGAACTGAATGGAAATCATCGTGGAAAAATCGTTTATATATGGCCGGAAAAGTAAAAAAGATCCGATCAAAATAGAAAGGAGATAGCAGATTAGAATGGAAAGAGAAAACAGAAAGAAGAAAGAATAGGGGAGGTGTAAAATTCCATAAATGTCCTTGGGGGAAAAAAGAGGGGGGACACGTGGCATAACCAGAAATATTTTTAGACTTTCTAAAAAGTCCCCTCTTTTTAAAGGATCCGATACCTTATAGCTCAACTTATGTAATTGTTAGTGGACGTGGGCTGATCATGTGTATGGGTTGGGCTTGAACAACGAGCATATGTGCCCAGATACACACTATAATAGGAGGAGTTCGGCAAAACACATCTAGGGTTGGATGGAATGACAGAAAAAGATATGGTTTTGTTGGATGTTGCAGAGGAAGTACTTTTAAGGTTGCCTGTGAAAGATGTTCTCAGATGCAAAAGTGTTTGTAAGTCTTGGTATTCTTTGATTTCTAGTCCTTCTTTTGTTAAACTACATCTTAAACATATTTGCAACAAAGATCACAAGGATAATAAACAACTTGGAAACAGAAGAATTGCTATGACTAGAAGATATGTAGTTAGATATAAAATCAGGAATTTAGATGGGTGTCATATACCTGACGAGTGGGGATCCTACCATTCGTTGAGAATTGAAGGTTCTTCTAATGGCCTTGTATGCATATCTTCATATGATAATCGACTTTCTTTAACCAATCCTTCGACTCGAGAGTTCCGAAAACTGCAGAAGCCACCAATACTTCCTCAAGGTGGCTCGTATGAACAATGTTACGGCTTCGGTTATGATTCATCCACAGATGATTACAAACTTGTTTTCGCCATCAACCAAGGTTGTGATGGGACACTTGTTCAAATCTTATCTTTGAAATCAAATGTTTGGAAACTTTTTGGACACGTCAATTATAGGTTTGATGATTACTCGCTAATCGAACCTGGTATTTTATTCAATGGGGCACTTCACTGGTTTTGGTATAATGCTAACAAGGACAAAGTTTTCATTGTGTCTTTTGATTTAGCTAAAGAGGAATTTAGAGAAATTCCCCAACCTGATGACACGAGATATGTTTGGAGTTTCTGTAACAAACTGGGGATTATCGAAGACCACTTATGCATATTTCAAAAACGAAATGATGGTCGTCCTTATGGCATTTGGGTTATGAAAAACTACAATGTCAGAGACTCTTGGAAACTGTTGCCAGCTGATTTTATGATGAAGGATCGTGTACACTATATGATTAAGGATTGTCTTCTATCCAAGAAAATGCCGTCTTACTTTTGTTGTGAAAATATATTCTTGTCAATGAGTGGAAAACATATTTGGTCTCCTACCTTTGTGCAAACCCTTGTATCTCCTTTTGTTAATAATCACGGGAGACAAGGTGACGCTAAGAATAAGAAGAAGATTGTTTTAGCGGCAATTGATGGGTTCTGTTTATTAGTATGTTGCTCTTTTAGTCTCCTCTATATATGTAGGAACTGAGACCCATGGCGTTTAGTACCGCTTCTGCTTGTTATTTAAGTCTTTTCTTAAAATACAATGGCTCAATATGTGTCACACTTAATAAGTAAGTTATCATGATAAAAAATCCAAACCGTATTGTAAGGCGGGTTCTAGCTATGTTGTCATTTTAAGGCCCTTGTTTTTTATGCATACTAGTATCGACATATATATTTACTCATTGTCTATGCATCATATGTGAATTGATGCATACTAGTATCAACATATATATTTATTCTACAAGTTGTACTCTATTTCGAACTCGTTATTGAATTTTCATTTATTATCTTGAAATATAATTCCAGGAATTGAGAGAGATTGAGGAAGCTTATACACTCAAAGATGGAGAGAAAAATGCGTATCATTCTGACGAAGATGGCGAGACCGAGCGGAAGAGAAAACGAAAGAGGAGTAGGACCATAGAAAAAAAATTAGTTCAAAGGTACAACTTACTCAGCAAGTTTTACCCGGTTTAGAATTATTTTTTTCTCTTATAAACAAAGAAGTCATGATTCGAGAAAGATGGAGAGGGAAGAAAGAAGAAGAGAAGGAACAAAAACATTTTATATGATTTTCGAATAAGAGTCTTGTGTCTGATAGTGTAATCAATTTGGGATTGTTTTATTGGATTGATTTTAATCGATGTTTTGAAAACTGTATGTATGTGACTCATTTTAAACTAATAAACTTTATTTTATAACTATGGTTTCTGACCTTTTGGCCGATTAATCAACGGGGTTTAAATCTACTGCCACACACACTCAAACCGGGTAAAGCCCTCCCTATTTAGGAGATTGGCGTGTATTTTAAACTAATAGTTAACTAGTAATTTGAAGTCAAAAGAGTATTCTGAATAATGAAACTGATATTAGAGTTCAGATAAAAGATACAAATAGCGAATGAAATAATGCGTGTATTAAACGCGAACAAAACCCATTAGCAGTTTCGAATATGCAAGTGGTATCCCAAACCTCCATTTACAAGAGACAAGTTTTTTCAACTGTTTGGAATAGTATTACTAATAACAAACTTATCCCTAATATGAATTGAGTTCAAGTGATAGCATACAAAAAAATAAAGAAGTGATTCACTTGTGATCGTGGTGTTGAGGTTTTGAGACCGTTTTGTAATGGTGAGGTACAAATTTTGGAATCAGTTATGTCTAACTATTGTCTCACTCTGAGACTACATATCTATTCATATGAATAATTTGTTATTTTGGTATCTAAGTTAATTAAAAGTTGTCCAAGCTTAAATCATTTTTTCCAAGATATGATGTGCCATCAATGTAAAAACCACACGCTCAGGTCGCAAGCTAATTTGAGTCTCAAGAATTGGAAAGAGGGTTAAGTCGGGTTTGTTGTTTTTTAATTAGTACCCGGGACTTTTAGCGTTGTTTGTATTGCGAAAGTTACATTGAAAAGATGTTTCTTTTCAATATGAATACGACTAAGAGCATCCGGTGTGGAGCACGTTGTGCCTCACCGTGGCTGAGCTGGAGGCTCGCCGTGGGCCGTCGCCACACCGCCCCTGCTCGTTGTGCCTCGCCGTGGAAGTGAAGATCGTGGGGACGACGAGGTTGGATTCTGACACAAAAGCAAAGTTACGTTATATAACGTTAACTTTTGTTTTTAACGTAAACTTTATTTTTTAAAACGTTAACTTTTTTTTATCCCAAGTGGGATGCCGAAGATCCTATTGACATTACATGTCTCGAGGGTATATTCGGGCCGGGCAAACAACCTCGGCCTGAAAGAGATGGATGCAAACGAGCCGGAAAGAAACAGAAGTCGACTTCAACGTCAAGCGCTGCAAGCTCCGGTGAAAGTCAAACGAGTAGTTTCTCGGGACATATATCCGAAATATATGCTCAAAAAGCCGATGCTCAAAGGGCTTGTTACGAGGCGAGGCGGGAAAAGGAAAAAACGTGGCAAGAGAAGATCGAGATGGATTTTCTCATGATAGATCCGAGTACCAATCCTGACCCGGTAAAAGCAGAAATCATCCGCAAGAGGCAGGAACGTCTAGTCAAGAAATATCATCAAATCCTTGACGAGTAGTATGTGTTGTATTTTTTTTTACCCGTGTCGTTTTTTTTCGTATCGTTTTTATTAGTAAGTGTTGTTTTTTTATTATTGTATTATGTATTGTATTTTTAATTTGAATGAAATAAATTTATTTAGTTTATTTGGAAATGAAAATTGAATAAAAAAAAATAAAGTGGTAGTAGTGGGCACCAAATGAAGAGGTTGAGGTTTGTTATGAGTGAGGAGGGGGTTTGTTGTGGTTAGTTGTGGAAAAATGGGATGCTGATGTGCCGCGACGACGAAGCTGAAGCTTGTTACGACACCTGATGCTCTAATTGTCTAATTAACAATCGTCAACTTGTTGTTTAGTCTCTTTCTTATCATTATAACATCTTGACATAATTTGTAACACATTTTGTACTTTGTACTTTTTTTTTCCTTTTAAATATGTTAGTTTCTAATAGGGTTGTAAATCAAGCCAAGCCGAGCTTGTAAGAGCTTGAACTCGGTTTTAATACCACCAAATTATCATTTCTTATAAGCCCAAAGCTACTTATAACATTGTGAATGTATGACAAAAGATATGTGGGTTTGTTTGATGTCGCTGATCCGTTCAAAGATTAAAAAACACAAAGTCTTTGAATCAGATAAATAAAACAACGAAACGTAATTGAGAGTAAACAATAGAATGGAAGTGATCTTTCTTTTTATATAAATCTCTCGACAACATTCTGTTGGTGATTTTGCATCACCGATATTATTTAAGTGTAATGGATTGACTTAGTTGACCAATGTATAATTGTGATAAATGTTTAACAAGTTGGGGTTGTGCGGAGTGCACACTTGTATGACGTTATTATGATTATTATTCAGGGGCGAAGCCCCGAATGACGGGGGTCCGGGGGCAGCGCCCCTGGTAGCAGGGTCCAAAATCTGAGTTTTGGGTCATATATTAGAATTCTGGTTCTGTTCATAACATAACAAAACATATTCTCGGTTCAGAATATGAGTTTTATGCGATTTAAGATTTCGGTAGAACCACCGAAATACTTCAATCTGAAAGTGTTTACACGACTCTCAGAATACTGTGATCCAATTTTCTAACACATTCTGTTACAAAGAAGTTTTTTTTTTTTTGTTTTTTTTGTCAGAGGCCATCTCTATTATCTTCCTTCCCTATTTATAAGTTCGAGGTGGAAAAGACTTCATTTTCTACGAGCAAGTTTTTCAACCCTCTAGGCAGTGTACCTAATCGTTTTAGTGTAGTATACGGTAAGCCCACGGGATTGATTCGTTCTCTAGGGAAATAGAGATGCTAGAAAGAGATGTATGATGATAAGGTAAGGTTGAGAGAGATTATTTTTAGTCTTTTTTATGTTTTTAGAAAGCAAAGTATATATCTCGAGATATAAGAGTGGGGGTGGTACTTCTACCAATTTTAACTACTTTTAATTACTACTTACTAATTTACTACTTAAACTATGGATAGATTATGCTAATTGTAGGTGTGCTCGTATGATGATTAAAAAATGTGTTTACTTAGATGTTCTTACTCCTTAGTTATCTCTTATTGGTCGGTTGAATTGTCACATCCTCATCTTAATTGGTGTGTTGTATTCCGTTTGGTCATAAGGGGGGTGCCTAATTCCCTAGTTCTATTAATTGTAACTCTCCTCTAGACTATTCGGGATCGGCAAGTACAATAGTATCTCCCCCGAATACTCTACTATCAACAAGCTACAACTCACGCAATAAACACAACGAATGGCCTAGGTGCACTCCTAAGCTTTTTTGCTATTTAGGACGTTCAAGCTCGCAATAATTAAAGAAGAAGACAGTTTCTCTTACTCTAGCGTCTACCAATTAAGACAAGAGACAACCTAACAATAATTAACAACTAGGTTTCATAGATCTAAGCAAACACAAGGATAGTTTAGCTACTCATGGTAAACAAGCAAGCATACACACATACAATTAAACATGAGGTAGACATAATGATAATATGGATAAACAAACTTATCTTTTGATATAAAATAGGGTATGGAACCCTAAAATACTGTCCAAGTCGGACTACAACTTAATTACGGTTTGCTCTCCAAAGTTCTACCTCCTTTAATACAGAAAAATCGAATTCTATATATAGATTTATAAATGCGATGGTGTCACCTTTTGCTAGTGACGCCGTCAGGTCGCCGTTAATAGGGTTTCTTTTGGGCCAAGTCATCGTTGGGACGGCTTCAGTTGATAGATGTGACACCGTCAGTCTTCTTGAAGGACATCGTTTGAGATTAGTTCTTGGCTGTCTGGTGTGGAAAATGAAGGAGACGCCTTCCAGAGTTTAGGCGTGACGCCGTCAGGTTGTAGAACCAGAATTTGTTCCGAGCCGTCACGTGTATTTTGATCAAAACTCCTTATGAGGGACGACCTCGCCCTTTGACTGGGAAGCCGTCAGGTCTGCTGGATGGTCTTTGATCTTGACTCTGCCATTTTTTTTATGTTTTCGCTCCTTTTCATCCAAATATGCTTCATTCCATCATTTTGCTTCCAAAAGACCTAAAATGTGAAAAAGGAACGATTTTAAGTAGTAACGGATATAAAATATGTCGATTTAGGGCCTAAATGACCCCCTAAAAATGTATGTTTTAAATCCTTATCAAATACCCCTACACTTGGTATTTGCTTGTCCTCAAGCAAATGTGCTTTTGGCCAATCAATTTATAAGTTATGGGGCATGAAGCATTGGTTTAAAATAGTTTAGTAACAAGTACAAGCGCCACAATAGTCATAACAAGCACGGAAAGTATACACTAGCACCTCACAATTGGTGTTTGGATTCTCTCATCTCTCGGGTTTATATGAAATATAATATGAATGGAAATGGAAGATAAACACTTATTACCTGACATAGTACATAGATTAGCATAGGCTTGAGAATTGATCAAACCTCCACCGCTTTGGTGTAAGTACCTATGAATAACTATCTAAGAGGTCTTTACAAAGGGTTGTAAAGTTAGGCTTAGGGTAGGGAAGTAAAGGGTTTTGTTGGATAGGGGATATTTAGTAGTGGCAAGTCAAAAATCTTATGTTACAAGCATGTAAAGCATGGCGTTGCTAAGCCAAAACTCAACTCACTAACACTAGATAACTTGAAACAAAACATGAACATAAACTTAAAAAATAAATATCAAGATAGATGTAGGATGGCAGCCCGTATGTGTTTCTCATTTTTCTATTTTTTTCATACCTTTTTACTCTACCATCCTCTACAATAACATCAAAATACATAGATTTATAGGAGCATCTGTTAGATATAAGTTTTCACATACACATCAAACCATAACACAAAGTGGCGTATAAATGGAATTCTAGAGAGAGAAAGTTAGAGGTTTAGGGAACTTAGTGAGAGAAAGTGAAAGATATTATTATGAGCTCCAACTCTCTACCTTGGGAGGTAGAGAGTATTTATAGTCTTACATAAAACGCCACACATCGGGCTGTGGATCAGGCATACAGTGGGTAAAGACCCGTCCATCCTCCACGGTGTTACTTAACTAAATACTACTTAACTTAAAAGAACTACGACTACGAGCTTTCTAACGATTTCATATACTTGAGGTGACCGACTCTTTAATACCTGGAATTTCTAATTCCTAACAATCTCCCCCTAAGGGAGGTCACCTCAATCATGTACCAAAATTACATTGAATACAAATAGATATTACATTAAAAATTGTTCTTGCATTCTTGATGTAGTCCTTTGCTTCTAAGCTCGTAGTCATTGATTCATCACATTGCATGTTTGGTTACTCCAAGTGGAGGTCTTTTACTGATCCACGTGATAATAATTTTGAGCCATCATTTGAGATCATCAGCTATCAAAAATCTCTGTGACATCCTTTGTGGTGTTGGTATTATGTGATGTTGTGACTTTAGGACCGACATGCTCACATTCTGGATCATGATATCTTCTCATCAGAGTAGCAGAAGCTTTAGTTGATTCGTGATATTGGCAGCAGCGTAGCAGAAGCATGGAGTGAAAATATCAGAGTCATTGATGCACTAATCATGATTTCTTTTGAGATGAATGTGTTAAGTGAGCATGCGGCTAAGGATTGACCGCTTCATTCTGATCAGCTGCAAACGTCGGGCGTACCTGCATACAACAGTTAGCAATAAATCGCACGAAAGTGTCTTTGATCACTTTCGTTGAATTGAGGTACACGGCCCACGGTTCCCCGTTGATCAGTACAAGTACTGCCTGTGATCAGGTATAATTCCGAAGAATTTCCTTGACAGGGTTTCGCAGCTGTGCTAGCTGTTCTCAAACCGGAACGTCTCAAAGAAGACAACACGGAGTGAGTGAACCAGCGAATTTTAAGTCCACTGATTGATGAAAAGAGATTTGAAAATCAATCGTGTATTGCTCAATAGAAATTGTTTTTGCAATACAACGAAGGTTTTATTGAAAATCAATTATCAATCATAAAAATACCTTTTGGTTTGAATAATGAGTACACGGTCGATGTGCTAAAGAAAAGAGTTTGTTAAGCACAAGGACCGGTTTTTCAAAGGTATCCGTCAATCCCTAACCTGTACCAGGATTGATTCAAGAAATTGAATCGCCCCATTGTTTCTGTTCAGTTGTCACATGGTTGATCCATATAATAGATCTCACATGCCACCTACCAGGAGCTTGTTTGATGTTGGCTCCAGAAGGCTTTCCATCTTCATTGTGAATGTGTAAACACATCACTCAGATGTTCTGGCAATACCACAAGGATAATGCGTAGGACTCAAGATATAATCTCTCTTTCCACATTGTGTGAAACAGAGAGTCTTCATTGAAAGTGTCCTAATGAGATTTATTGATGATCTCGTGGCTCTAGACTCAATTTGTGCATATTTGGATCCTGTGCCGGAGACTAGGGAGAGGGTCTCCTTCTTCAATATCAACAATCTCTAAGAGAAAGTCGATAGATAATGTCGGTTCCCCGTGAGAATGAAACAAGTCCTTTTAAGAGGAACTTGAGTGGTTTGGAAAGTTGAAGTGCAGTGCGTCACTGGGTCCATGACGTCTTGTCTTCAATATCGATGTTACCATCAGTAGCATATGAATTGAACCCGGTTTCTGCCCTAAGGTTGAATAAATGGAGGGCTATTTGTTTTCACCCTTTTCTCATTCAATTCTTTTTAATTCTTCAACCCCTTCAGTGCTTATCGAGATTTCATAACTAGAACCTTGTTGGGTTTATTCCAGTACTAGCTCAGTCTCAGTCTGCACTCTTCCTATTCCTCATTTTTCTCCTTTTATTATCATACCTAAGAACTCTACACTAACTAGTGGATAGTTCCTGGGTAGATCCCTCCGGTTCTGGCGGATCATGGGAACCAATACCTAACCTTATCATCCTTATATCACCGTACATAAAGTAAAGTTGGTCGGTCTATTTGGTATTGTTCATCAGCCATTGGAACCAATTGAAAGCCATTTGAAAATCAATCCAGATACTTGTGATATATTATCAAAACATTTTGTACCTGAATTGTTTTTGATATTTTTAGAATAAGTGCTCCCCCTCAACATGTGCATGAATTGTTTGAAATCGTTTTGCACACGGAGGCAAGAGGAAGAATTAACTTCTTTGAATACCATTTTCTAAAAGATATCAACATCACTTCCCAAATCGAGTCAAGTGGATAAAGCATTTTGGGGAAGGATGAGATTTTCATGATTTTGCTCCCCCTCAATATGTGCTTCAAGGTTTGAAAGGAGTTTTGCACATACTAGAGGGAACCTGCACATTGAGATAAATGATCACGTTTCAAATCATAGGTTTGGGATAGATGCTCCCCCTCAACATATGCAATTTGAAAAATTGAAATCGTTTGTCACATGTGGGAAGGACAGCGTGAACATCCTTATAAAACCATTTACCGAATAATCAGTTTAAATCCAATTTAAATCACACATTCTCCCCCGATCACAATTATCAAATCATTTGAGATTTGTGATCTCTTATAGATTTAAATTGATTTTGAAAGCTTTTAAGGAGAATTGTGACTTGATTATGAAAGCGTCTTAACTGATAAGGATCGGATTTTAAGACTTTAGACTCCATTGATAAAACATGCATGATTATCTTTTGAAAACATTTTAATGCCAAATAACTTTTTAATTTAATTGAAATCATTCTCCCCCTCAATCAATGACATAGGTTGTTGATTGAGAGATAGAGATTTTGACAAATAAGTCCAGATGATTATCAAAAATAGAGACCGAGTTATTTTTCAAAGCAGTTAGTTTTCAGCAGATAAATGTTTATAGAATCAGAGCATGGAATTTGAAAATATGGTAAAGCATAGCTCTGTTCATTCTTTGAAAAGCGGGTTACTGCCTGAAATGACAGTAAGCCATTGTTTCTCTTTCTCCCAAAAATATTTTTTGATTTTTTTTTTTTTTTTTTTTTTTTTTTTTTTTTTTTTTTTAAATAAAAATTCGAACAACATCTAAAGTCCCGTGTCATTCTTTGAATGACAACATCAAGACCGTAGATATTATCGAATCGAGAGAAACATGACAAAATGACAATATTTTTTTGAAGATTTTTCGAATTTTTCAAATTTTTTATGGATTTTGAAAGTTTTATAATTTTCTATTTGATTTTTGAAGGTTTTATAATTTTGTATTTTGTTTTTCAAATAAATATTTACAAGAGATAGATGAAGGAAACCTTTTACTCCTCGTCTTCCTCCTGAAGACGTTTGAGTGTTTCTGGTTGAAGGCTTTTCAAGCCAAGTCGTGGAAGAATAAACTCAAAACGTTCTCTTGGAAGAGCTTTGGTGAAGATGTCAGCTAACTGATATTCAGACCTCACAAAATAGAGTTCCACCACACCTTTTTCCACTTGTTCCCTGATGAAATGATGTCGAATTTCGATATGCTTTGCTCTTGAGTGTTGAACGTTGTTGCATGAGAGAGCAATAGCACTTTTATTATCACAGTACAGAGGGATTTTGTTGAATTCAAAGCCATAGTCAGATAATTGAGATCTCATCCATAAGATTTGAGCACAACAGGATGACATGGCTATGTATTCCGCCTCTGTAGAGGAAATAGAAGTACTCATTTGCTTCTTTGAAGACCAGCTCACAAGCTTATCACCCAAAAACTGAGCACCTCCAGACGTACTTCGACGTGTGTCATGACAACCTGCATGATCAGCATCTGCATAGGCCGTTAGTGACATACCGGTGTCCTTCGGGTACCAAAGACCCATATTGATGGTTCCTTGGAGATACCGAAAGACCCGTTTAACTGCTTCAAGGTGCTTTTTAGTAGGCTTAGCCTGGTATCTAGCACACATGCAAACAACGAACAAGATGTCTGGTCTACTAGCTGTGAGGTACATCAGGGATCCAATCATACTGCGATATTTCGTTTGGTCAATCATGATCCCTGAGTGGTCCTCATCTAGTTTGGTTCGGTCAATCATGGGGGTGTCAACAGGGTCACTTGAATCAAATCCAAATTTCTTTAGGATCTCAGTTGCATATTTAGATTGATTTATGAAAATGCCTCCGGGACTTTGTGAAATTTGTAATCCCAAGAAAAATGACATTTGTCCCATCATTGACATTTGAAATTTTGAACTCATTTCATTAGAAAAACGATCACATTCCATTGGGTCTGTCGAGGCAAAAATAATATCATCAACATAAATTTGAACATGAGTTAAATGTTTGCCTGACTTCCTGGTGAACAATGTAGGATCAACTGCTCCTTTGCTGAATCCGGTTGATAGAAGAAACTTTGACAGTGTATCATACCATGCCCTTGGGGCTTGCTTTAAACCATAAAGAGCCTTCTTCAGACGATAAACGTGAGTAGGATGCTCTTGATTCACAAATCCTTCAGGTTGGCTGACGTAGACGACTTCTTTAAGATCTCCGTTCAGAAATGCCGTTTTCACATCCATCTAATAGACTACCATGTTCTTACTAGCAGCATTAGCCAGAAAGATTCTGATTGCCTCGATTCGAGCAACAGGAGCAAAAGATTCTTTACAATCAATACCCTCCTCTTGACGGTATCCTTTAGCAACTAATCGAGCCTTGTTCTTCAACACATCACCATGCTCATCAAGTTTCACTTTGAAGATCCATTTAAGAGCTATAATCATAGCACAGTCTGGAGCAGGTACTAACTCCCATACATCAAGTCGATCAAACTCATGAATTTCATCTTGCATGGCATTGAACCAGCTATCTTCATTCATGGCGGTTTTAACATCTTTTGGTTCGATCTTAGATAGTACGGAGTTGAAGAAGCACCATAAGGCATCGGTTGCAAGTTGTTTCCGGGTTGATACAGGACGAGAGGGATTACCAATGATGTTGTCTAATGGATGATCGTGAGTCCATTTTCTGAGGTGTTCGTGTGGTAGTTGTTGAGGGACTGAAGTAGCTGAGTCGATGTCTCCTGAAGAAGATGGTTCTGATGATGATTCAGGAGCAAATATGTTTTCAAATGGAGCATCTTCAGGAGTAGCAAAGGGATTAACTTCATCATTGATGCCAGAAACATTTCCATGATGTACATTTGAAGGATGATGATTTGTTGATGAGACTGAAGGATCAGCAGCAGGTGCTTCTTGACTTAAAGATATTGAGACTTAGGGATTGACTTCATTCACAAGAATATGAGCATCCTCTGTTGTAGGGATCAACACCTCATTAGTAATTGAATCATACAGTTCATCAAACATAGGATCAAACAATTTCTTTAAATCATCTTCAGATGGAGGTACATATAGAGTTTCTTGAGAAGAGTTTGGAACAAGAGATGAACCAATGGGACTGTTTTGAAGTGCGGGTCCTGAGCTGGAGTGTCCAGGAGCCATTTGACCGGTCAGCTCATCAAACGTAACGTGAATGGTTTCCATGATATTTCGGGTTCTTTTGTTGTAGATTCGGTATCCCTTTTTGTTTGGTGCATATCCTACAAATACTCCAATGTCAGCTTTAGCCCTAAGTTTCCCTAAGTCTTGACCCTCATTAGTTGGATAACACAATGCACCAAACACACGAAGGAAAGAGAGATTAGGTTTTCTGTTGTGGACAAGTTCATATGGAGTTTTTCCATGTACAGTGTGAATCAGGGAACGATTTTGTGTGTAGCATGCAGTGGCAATTGCTTCAGTCCAGAGAAACATTGGAACCTTTGAGTAAATTAGCATTGTTCTAGCGGCTTCAACAAGAGTTCGATTTCGTCTTTCAACTACACCGTTCTGTTGAGGAGTTCGCGGTACACTTCTTTGATGGCTGATTCCAACGCTTTCATAGAATTCACTAAGTTGTTTGTTGACAAACTCAGTTCCATTGTCTGTTCTGATAATTCTGACGGTTTTGTTAAGTCGAACCTGCAGCTGTTTGATGAGTTTGATGATGATATCGGGAGTTTCATCCTTTGTCCTTAAGAACTTGACCCAGGTGAATCTAGAGTAATCATCAACCACAACTAACACATATTTCTTCCCAAAGATATTCTGCACCCTCATTGGTCCACATAAATCCATATGAATCATATGAAGAACTTCTGTGACAGAGTTAGTAGGTTTGGGTTTGTGGGCAAACTTTTTGCTTTTACCCAATTGGCATGCTGAACAAAGATGATCCTTTTCATACTTTAGCCTAGGTAAACCTACAACTAAGTCCTTTCTGGAAAGATCGTTGATGGTGCCGAAGTTCAAGTGATTGAGACGACGATGCCATAACCATGACTTTGTTTTTGAAGCCTTTGATAACAAGCAGATTGGAGAAGCCCTCATCATGTCATCGATAGAGATGGTGTAGAGATTTGAGCCACGAGTTCCTTTTAACAGTTCCTTACCATTAAGATCTCTAACAAAGCAGGTATGTTTTCTGAAGGCTACTTCTAGATCAGAATCACAGAATTGACCAACAGAGAACAGATTATGACCCAAACCTTCCACATAGTAAACTCTAGAGATGACACTATCACCAACAACATAATCTCCATAACGCATAATAGCACCGAAATGATCATTACCAAATCTAACAGTCCCGATGAATTTGCTCACGAAGTTCATGAGCCGCGACCGGTCTCCAGTCATATGCTTGGAACAGCCTGAGTCCAGGTACCACAGAACGATTTGAACGATCTAAAGTTGAACACAGACAAGAATGGATAACTGGATAATTGGGATCCCCATGCAAGAATGGGTTCCATTTGGTTAGTAACAATGTTTGGAACACCCACATCAGAAATAGAAGCATTCATATCAGAAAGTGAGGCAATGGAATCATTGTGAATAGATGCAGTACTAGTGTCAGTATTAGCCCTGTTCACAGTGTGATCACTTCTTAAGGGAATAGTTCTACCAGTAGGCATCCATTTTCTAGTGGGCATTATCTGATTAGTCTTAAGACCAACAGGTATCCAATAAAAGCCTATTTTACTGAATGTTCTTCCTGTGGGTTTCCACTGTTTTCTAACTTTCTTTCGTTTTTGCCTTTTAGCCTTCTTAGCATGAATTTTTGCATTAACAATATTAACTGGACAATTAACATCATTAGGCAGAACATTAACACCACATTCATGATTAGAAACAGAATTCAAGCAGACATCAGTACAAGGTTTGCAAATAGTATCGGAATTCGAATTAATTACAGTACGCCTATGGCTAATACTAGAATCAACACGATTCGTTTTATTCAATTCAAGCTTAAAGTTCTTAGATTGTTCTTCTACTCTCTTCCAGTGCACATTCTTAGCTTGGGAGGTCCTATCATTCCTTGTATTGTGTTGAGACTTTGACATGCTCCGTTTAATGTCACTGATTACTCCTGTAGAGGAAATGGGAACATTAGTTGGTTTAACTACTCTTTGCATCACCTGTTTAGATGTACTGGGGTCTGAACTACATGCAGGTGCACTAAGGTTCACTTTCTTAAAACTAGAGGTACTGAGATTTGTACTCCTAGAAGGCACACTTGAGTTCTCTTTCTTAGCATTGACAGATCTGGAATCTGAACTACTTAAAGGCACACTACGGTTCACATTCAAAACATTGGGAATCGAATGCATATCATACTTGGCATTAGGCATCGAGCATGGAATCAAAGGATTAACTCTCTCACCTAATGACTTTGGGCATATTGCGATCAAGCATTCTAAGATTTCTTGAGATCGTTTGGCATATAAGCATGCATGTCTAATTGCATTATCATGAGGTTTCTCTAGCTTATCCTCTTCAACAATCTCACGCAGACATTCTAGGCAATCCTTAAGGGATGAGAAGTATGTTTGAATAGCAAGCTTGTTGTTCCTTAGATGAGGAGGGACATATGTCACAGATAAAGCATATTTATTACAAGAGTGAACCTTTGATACAACATTCTCCCCATTGGTCATTGGCATTTTCCCTTTTACCTGACTCTTCAGATTCTCAATTTCCTTTTGCAATGAAGCTATTTGTTCGTTATTTTTGTTACGAGTGACTTTAATTGATTCAAATAACTCATTGAAATGACGTTTAACCTTTTCATTTTCTTCTAGAAAACTTTCGTTTTCCTTTTGTAAAGCATTTACTAGGTTTTGAAGATGAAACGTTTGAGAATTCTGAGAATCTAAAGGAGGAGGCATTTGGGAGCCTGTCATATTGTTCGTTTGACCCTTTAATTGAGAGATTTGGGCTTTCAACTTTCTGATCGTGTTGCACTGAGCTTGAATCTGTTCATCACGTTTGTTAATTTGAAAAACTGCATCAAACTCTGGAGCATCTGAAGATGTCTTGATATTTGAAGTTTTGACATTTTCTTTGAGATGTTGATATTTGAGTTGTAAATTAAAATGCTCAACTTCTAGTTTAGAAAAATGTTTAACCGAATTGTCGTGATCATCCAGTTCAATTTTCTCGTTTAGTTTAGAATTAGTTTTTTCAAGCTCAATGACACGATCATGGGAGACCTTCAGGGCCAAAGATAGTTCATGAAATTTGGAAGCATTAATAGAGCAATTTGAAGCAGTGAAAAAAATATCTTGAGCAACACATTCAGTAATAAGAGTCTCATTTAAGGTATGCAAGTTCTTCCTATCAATCTCATTATATTTTAGTGCACGCTCATAATCACTAACTTCAACTACCATTGCATCAAATTCCTTTTCCATTCCCTTGATATCAGTTTTTATCCCCTTTTTAAGACTCTCAAAGTGATCTTTCAGAAGTTTAAAGAAAGGCATGACCTCAGTTAAATAACATTCTTTCATTTGCTCAAAACCCCTTTCTCCTTCCGTTATACCAGTGGGTGTGATCCTTTTCTTGCAAGTTTTCTCAAAATCAACAAATAGTTGAAATATAACATATTGGCTAATTAAGGTCTTGCTTTTAGTGGCAATTGTTCTAGGAACAAGATGCATTGGTGTATTAGGAGGATACACAGTCGCTCTAGGCATTCTCCATAGGGGAGGATTTGTTTCAACAATATTTTCAGCTTTCTGCTTATCTAAATCCTTTTTCCAGAAAACTTGTTCGGGAGTCAACAATGTCTGAGGCATAAACATGTTCAAGGAAATTCAGTTTTCCTTTTTGTAGTCATGGGGAGTGATAAATATTTTTTTCTCTTTGCATTTAGGATCATCTAATTTTTTGTTCATCCTTTCCCTAGTGACTTCATCTGATTTCTTATCTTCCTCAGTGCACTCAACGCAACTAGGTTTCTGTCTAGGTTTAAGAATCTCATTGCCATCATAGATCACACTTTGAGCTGCTTTTGCTATCTTTCCGTACTCAGGGTTGGGTTTATCTATAATGGGAACACTATGCTTATCGCTTAGAACTCTATGTTTAGTGACCATGTGAGCAGTCTGAGTGGTGTTTCCTTGTATGTACAACTTGTTTTCAAGCTTGTTTTTCAAAGTTTTCAGATTAGAAAAGTCTCTCAAGAGTTTTGATTCCTTTGCATTAAATTCTTGCTTAAGCATTTTCACATTTTCTTGAAGTTCTTGTTTTTGCTTAGCTGTTTTAGAAAGTTTTTCTTGCAAGGAATTTAATTCTTGTTTCAATACTTCTTCTCTAAAATTACTTTTTCTAATGACTGTACGTACTTGGTCATCCATTTCCTGCTCACGAGTGGTCAACTCAAATTTTGCACGTTGTTCATAAATAGCAACACGTTCTTTATAGGCATTTAGTTCAGAAATTACAGAATCATCAGGGGCACATGCAGTGTATTCATCAAAAACATAGTCATTGTTGACTGCAGAAGATGCATTACTTGGTACACCTTCACTTTCACTTTGTTTCACGTATTGATCATATGGGATAATGTCGATATTACCCATATTTTCAATATTTGATTCAATAGTTTCAGTTGATTGTACTTTGTCATGCATCTGTTGCACATCAGCATTATCGTATAGTTTTAATACCTCTGAGATTAGTTTGTCATGGGATGGGCCAGCTAGTGGCGAAGAAGAGACCTTGGGAGAAACCATTGGAGAGATGCTAGCCATAAAAATTGTGTGTGCCGTAGGTCCATCATTCACATCAGAGTCGTATGCATCACAATCAGCGACTTGAAAGGCATTCTGATGATTGTGACCTATCTCCTGAATAGGCTGCTCATCCACATCTGCATCATAGGTCTTGGCATTGCCCTCAGCTAGAAACAGCAATTCCTCTTCATCAAAAGCAGCACCATTGTCCTGAGCTTGTACCAGCAGCATCTTATCTCTGAAGTAATCAGCATTCTATGGACGCTTTGGAGATGTGCAGTTCCTTGCAATGTGTCCCTCACCACCACAGTTATAACATTTGATTGGCTTAGCTTGACCTTGGTTACCATTCCTTCCTCGATTTTGATTGCCAACATAGCCTCTACCAGCTCCACCTCTTCCCTGATCATACTGTCTTTCCTGAACTGGTTGCACCACGATCCTTCCATCTTTAACAGTAGCTTGATTGTGTGGGTTAGATGTTGTTCTGAGGTTGTTGTTGGTTTGTGGGAGAGAATTCATGTTTTGGCTAATCAGAAGAGCTAGTTGATTAATGAAGTTTCCCACGTGTGCATCAGCATCAGCTTGTTTGAACATAGGATCAGGAATGAGTTTGTGATTACCATTACCCAAGGGTATGACTTGTGAAGCTTTGGTTGTGATTCCGATGTTTGAGTAGAAGGCAGTTGAATCATTAAACGAGCTTGTCTCTCCCTGGTTGGTTTTGAACTGATTGAGAATCAATTTTTCAAACATAGCATGTCTCTCATTCTGAAGGAGGAAGGCATAGAGTTGCTCATAGTTTGTATTCTTCAATCCTTTAGTGAGCTTCACAGCGGTGACAAACTTGTGCCATTTGGGATTCATGTTGTTCACAAATTTTGAGTTCAGCTGAATGTTAGGCATAGTCATTCTGATGTTCCTCATGTCATTCACTAACTTATGAAATCTCACATAGTACTCATAGACATTCTCATCTGGTTTCATCTTGAAGTGTTCAAATTCTTCATAGAGTTGGGATTCTCTGTCTTCCATAGTTAATTCTGAACCTGAGAGAAGCATCTTAACATTATCCCAAACTGCCTTTGCATCGGTGTTGTGATTGATCAGCTTGTAGATGTCTTTAGGAAGACCTAGAAGAACAATGTTTGAAGCCCTGATATCTGCATCGAATCTCTTTTTCTCCTTATCATCAAGCTCATCATACATTTTAGGTCTGTCCATTCCGTAAACAGGAGTACCATCTTCATTAGTATCAAGTATGTCTCTAGTCGTCTCAACTCGATATGGTCCTTCATCAATAGATTTGAGAATGTTGACACCATTTTCCTTTCCAAGGCAGTACAATCTGATTCGTTGAGCCCAAGAATCGTAGTCAGTTCTGTCGAGCATGGGTGGACGAGTATCTGACCCAGCAGCTTGAACATCCTCTGCAACAGTGGAGATGATAGTAGGAACGTTGGTAGACATGTTAACAGATAATACGGGATTTTATAACTCTATGATTAAACCGAGAAATAGATTCTTTCACGGGATTTTACTAAATCAAGAGAAAACCGTAAACAATCACCCAAGTCGCTAGAAGATAATCCACCAAGTCGCTAACACTTAATTCGCTACACCACTAAGTCGCTAGAGTCCCAAGTCGCTAGACAAATGCAAGTCGCTAAGTAGTAACTCGCTAATACTCAAGTCGCTAGCAAAAATTTGGCAGCAATTCGCTACTCAAGTCGCTAAAGATACAAGTCGCTAAAGAGCAACTCGCTACAGACCAAGTCGCTACCACCAAGTCGCTACCCGTAGTGGAGAGTCCACTACTTGTACTGTAAATCGCTAGATCTAAGTCGCTAGGTCAAAAACTGTAACTCACTACAAATTTGTAAAGCAAGTCGCTACGAAGAAAGTAATCCGTGAGTTAAGTCGCTAGCAAGAAAAAACCACATAAACATCACTTTTCAATCCAAAAACAACCCAACCAAGATGATTCAAGTTTACCAAATGAAAACCTACACACTTGTGATGATTCTAAACCTAAAAGTACTAACAAAATCCAAACTTTAACACAAGAAATCAACCAAATGATGCAAAAACCACTAAACTTTTTCAAACTCAAAAACCACCTAAAAACCACTAGAAATCCAAAGATGTGCAAGATATGATCCAACCATGGCTCTTGATACCAATTGTTAGATATAAGTTTTCACATACACATCAAACCATAACACAAAGTGGCGTATAAATGGAATTCTAGAGAGAGAAAGTTAGAGGTTTAGGGAACTTAGTGAGAGAAAGTGAAAGATATTATTATGAGCTCCAACTCTCTACCTTGGGAGGTAGAGAGTATTTATAGTCTTACATAAAACGCCACACATCGGGCTGTGGATCAGGCATACAGTGGGTAAAGACCCGTCCGTCCTCCACAGTGTTACTTAACTAAATACTACTTAACTTAAAAGAACTACGACTACGAGCTTTCTAACGATTTCATATATTTGAGGTGACCGACTCTTTAATACCTGGAATTTCTAATTCCTAACAGCATCCCTACACTTGAGTTTTTATTTAACTAACACTAATTGACCCGATTTGAAAAGATCAAAACACTTAGAATACTTAATTTCGTAGACAAAGGGAATTTAAATTTATCGTTCTTTCCCGTTACTCCATAAAACATTACTTTAACCCATGAGTTCCAATCGTCCCAAAACTGTATACAAATGATATGACTCGACTTAGCAACCATGCAAGTAACTAGATAATTGAACTAAGGGTTTAATAAAGATAGCAATAATCCACTAAAGATGAGTGCATACAAGGTAGGCTAAGGCGATTTGGGTGTAACATTTGGGGGTAGATTGTAAACACTGCTCTTCATTGATATTCCGGAGACCGAAACATCATGAGAACCACGAAAAAGATAGGCTTTGAGGGGTTAACTGGGTATCGTGTACTAAAGATGAGTACATCGCAAGGGTGTGGGGAAAATTACTCAATCAATGTGGAAGAAATAATTAAATTACAGGTTTCAAACAAGGGTTATCCTAATGCCTCTTATCATTTAGTTAATCCTAACTACATGAATGTTGTCTCACTAGCGATCTTGGAATGCATCACAAAACAAGTTCTAGAATCTATTATACTACCGGTACATTTACTAAGCATTAAAGATGAATGCTTTTATTTCTAAAGATCTAGGGGCGAACCTCCCATATTGGGGTGGAATTTAAGTGGTATACGGTTTTTGTGCTAGTCATATAATTCTTATCCATGAGACGCTTTATTAAGACTAAAGTTTTACTCGTAAGTGGCATAAAAAATCTAAATTTGGTGCTAAAATTGCCCTAACAAATTTTTCTCATAGTTTATTACACAAATTACTAAAAACAAGACAAAAATCAAATGAGTGAATAGTTTCTAAGTTCCCGTTTTATTCTCCCTCCCTACACTTAAACTGAACATTGTCCTTAATGTTCCCCGAAAGTATCAAAGTTATGATAAAGGAAGGTAATTAAAAGAGAAAGAAACTAGTACTCCCGTGGTTAGCTCAGTATATGTATGAAGTTGCGGTTAAATCCTCCTCCAAGAAGAATGCATAAGTAATAAGTGCTTGCAATACGTGTCTCTTCTTTTTGTCTAATATAACATGCACACTTATAAGAAAACAAAACGAAGCCTCGCATAAAATCGGCGATAAAACTATATATGAAATAAAACTAAACTAGAAAGCGAATAAGATATAATGCTCGTAGAATGGATGTTTGCAGTTTTTCTTGAAAATTAAGAATTGGAGATTTCCAAAAATCACAAGTTACACAGAAAACGAAACTGATATTCTGTTTCTACATTGCCTGACGTCGTCAGGTGTTAATTCTGACGCCGTTAGGTTGTCCTGACAGAAAGTGGTCTGGTGCGTTTTTCTAAAAAATTTCTAGAAAAGTTACCTCATTAAAACCTGGAAAAATTCCTGCAAAACATCCATTATGACTCGATACAAGCATTTAACTCTAACAAACACACAAATCTATACATTTTCAATTATTGTTAATCTCATGTTCATGTTCTTAAAAACATATATGAACTTCCTCATGTGATCTTCCCTACACTTATCTTTTTGTAAAATACCATTATATGCAATTAAGACAAGGTTAAAAACAAAATAAAGCATTCTAACAAAATCGAACATGAGAATAAACAACAATGAAAAAGATATATAAACACACAAACAAAATTGAAAAACAAAACAAGCAAACAATTAAGCATGGGTTGCCTCCCAAGAAGCGCTTGTTTTTGTTCGAGTCACGAGCTTGACTCTACCCTTATTTAACGGATAAAGGGGAAGTTTTCCCTGCACTTAAGTTTAAGTGTGGGTGATAGTAGCGATACACACCTTTAGGATGGAAATTTGCCACGTGAGGAAAGAGTGATGGATGATTTATATGCTCAAAGGGGTGTACTACATTCATTATGACCTTACCTAATTCTATTGGTGTAGTGGGTGAATCAAGTCTTTCTCCTAGAAAGGGATCATCTTATATCAACTTCAAGAGATTCTTAGTTAAGGATCCATCTTGACCTAATAAACCCGGCTTAAACCCATAATGTTTCTTGTTATCAACCATGAATGGGTGATGTAAGTGTGTAAGGTCATGGGTTATTCCTATATTAGTTTCCACTCTACATGGCTTAGAGTCTACTACATTTATCTTAAAATTACCCGGACTACATGGTTTGATGGGTGAATCAGGGCCTATTTCAATACCTAAATTCACATTTAAAGACGGAAAATTGGGCAAGGTTTTTGCTTGTTTTCCGGACTTCCTTAAGCATCTTTCCTTGGTCATTTTGTCCATTAGCATTAGTTTTCCCACACCATTCATAATCTCTCCTATACCATTACCATTACAGAGCTCCATTGGAATGTTGTAAACACATACCCAAATAGGAATTGAACTACTTTTCAAGCCATATACCAGGTTCCCATACAGTGAGCACTAACGGAACATTATTAACCATCCATGGACCACTCTCTAAAACAGTCTTCATCCCCTCTTCACTTTTAAACGTAAAATAGAACACACCCGAATATGTCTTACACCATCCACATCCTTCTTAAATTTGCATTTACAACTTTATAATCCATAGATGTGCCTACAAATTACCCATATAATTGCAAAGAACACGCCTCACTACCCTTTTAATGTCTTCAACAGAAATATCAAATTTTCTTGTTCCATCACTCTTTTTGGGCACAAAGTTCATTTTTAACTCCCTATCCTCGACCCCTTTCTTCATTTTCTCAGCAAATGACTATATTTAAAGAGACATCAACATGAACATCATTTAAACCAGCCTTTTTATTAGACCAAGCATTTGCAGAACCAATTCTATGAAATAAACTAGGGCCAAACTGAACATTAGTCAATCCAATAGAAGGCCTCTTCAAAATACCTTTACTACCATGATTACCAAACACGAAACCATAACCTCCTTTATCAATACCATCCCCATTAACACTTTTATCAACATGAGCATCATCAACGTGCTCCGCATCAGCCACATTGTGAACACTCACATTTTCAGTTGATAAAGTTTTATCAGCCATATTAAAATCCTCCCTAAACTCCACCTTATCACTCCTATTAGACTGCTCTACATTTTCATCATTAACACTCCTAACACGGTCATTAATGAATGAGCCATCATTCTCAGCCAAATCACAATCAGTCACCATATGCTTATTACTATTCTTAACAACACTACCATTTTTAACAACATTACTAGACTTCATATCACAATGCTTAACGCCTTCACTAAACACCATTTGCTCAGAATTACTCTTATCATAAGCAATCCTATCTAATACCTTAGTGAGAACCTCATCAACAGAAATAGTACTAGAATGTCGCTTACCATTATTGACCTCCACAGGAGAAGATTCACTACGACTTCTACCCTTACCAACCATCTTAGAATGACGAAGCCTTTTGAGGATAGTCCCAGCCCCAGCAGATGCAGACTGAACCTTTATCTTAATACTCTTGGGACGATTCTTAACTCCTTTAGGTCTTCCCCTCGAGTTAGGAAGACTGATTTCATCATTAGGAAAAATAGGTTTATGGTGAATATCTTCTAACGTCATCCCTGTAAGAGTACGGAACTCTTCACGGAGAGGGTCAGGAGGTTTGGGGGATTCAAGTGGCATATCAATATTGAAGGAAAAGAGATTTTAAACAAGAGGGATTTCAGTATAGAAGCACAACAATCGACCTTAAAATTCCCAGAGATTGAATTGTTGTTAAGAAAGGTGATTTCGACAAAATCACCTCTTAGAGAGGAGAGAGATAACAGGTTTTTTATGAATTGATATGTTGTCTCAGAGTGAGACAATATGGTCTCAAAACCAAAAAGTTTAAAAAGCTTGTCTCTTGTAAATGGAGGGTTTGGGATCATACCACTTACCTATTCGAAACTGATATTGGGTTTGAGTCTGTGTGGCGGTAGATTCAAACCCCGTGGATTAGTCGCCCAAAAAGCCAAAAACCATAATTACCAAAAAAAAAGTTTATTAGTTTAATATGAGTCAGATACATGTAGTTTTCAAAACATCTATTAAAATCAATCAAATAAAACAATCTCAAATTGATTACACTATCAGACACAAGACTCTTATTCGAAAATCATGAAATGTTTTTGTTCCTCTATTCTTCTTTCCACCCTCTCCCTCTTTCTGCATCAGATTTCTCGAGTCATGACCTCTTCGTTTATAAGAATTACAATGCATCAAATTTCTCGAGCCATGATCTCTTTTTCTTTCCTACACCCCCACCTTGCCGGGATTGAGTTTCGTTGTTGTACATCAATGTCTTTGATTTCCTGTATAAGTGTTTTTCAGAAATTTACATAGAGGGGGATAGCAAATTCTAAATTGGGTAACACTTGTAGAGTAAAATAAGCTTACGTTATACCTTTGAAACGTTTTGCAGAGTAACATAAGCTTTCTCTTCTTCCTCTCACTCTCGCAGTCCAAATGAAATGCATTTTTCTCTCCATCTTTCAGAGTATAAACTTCCTCCATCTCTCTCAATTCCTAGAATTGTATATGAAAATTATAAATGAAAAATCAATAACCAATTCAAAAAAGGGTACAACTTGTAGAATACACAAACTTATTTTTACGGGTTAGAAACAATCATTAAGCTTCTCTTTGTTGTCTCAAAACAAGTCTTATTTTAACTTGTGAGGTAGTTGTAAAATAAATGCCATTAATAAAAGCAGGTAAGTTTTAGGGACATAGGACATGTGTCATACATGTTGAGCCATTGATAAGAAATACATGTAATTTCGGGAATAGAGTAATTCTAAAGTATGTACTATACTGCATTAAGAGAAGAGACTGTGAAATAACAACATAATAAGCAAGCAGAACCTACCTTACAGCTGCCAACGATAACAATCATCTTGTTCTTGTTTGCGTCACTTTGTCTCCCATGATAAGGAGATACAAGGGTTTGCACAAAGGTAGGAGACCAAATATGTTTTCCACTTGTTGACAAGAATGTATTTTCACAACAAAAGTAAGACGGCATTTTCTTGGATAGAAGACAATCCTTAATCATATAGTGTACACGATCCTTCATCTCAAAATCAGCTGGCAACAGTTTCCAAGAGTCTCTAACATTGTAGTTTTTCATAACCCAAATGCCATAAGGACGACCATCATCGCGTTTGTCAAATATGCATAGGTGGTCTTCGATAATCCCCAAATTGTTACAGCAACTCGAAACATATCTCGTGTCATCAGGTTGGGGAATTTCTCTAAATTCCTCTTTAGCAAAATCAAAAGACACAATTAATACTTTTTCCATGTTGATATCATACATAAACCAGTGAAGTACCCCATTGAATAAAATACCAGGACCGGTTAGCGAGAAAGAATCGAACCTATAATTGACATGTCCAAAAAGTTTCCAAACATTCGATTTCAAAGACAGGATTTGAACAAGTGTCCCATCACAACCTTGGTTGATGGCGAAAACAAGTTTGTAATCATCTGTAGATGAATCATATCCAAAACCGTAACGTTTCTTAACATTTTTGGGAAGTATTGGGGGCTTATGCAGTTGTCGAAACTCTCGAGTCGAAGGATTGGTTAAAGCAAGTTGGCCATCATATTGAGATATGCATACAAGGCCATTAGATGAACCTTCAATTCTCAACGAATGGTAGTAACGCCACTCATCAGGTATTATGATCCAATCTCTTTTCATAATTACATATCTTCTAGTCATAGCAATTCTTCTGTTTCCATGTTGTTTATTATTTTTGTCCTCTTTGTTGCAAATATGTTTAAGATGAAGTTTAACAAAACAAGGACTAGAAATCAAAGAATACCAAGACTTACAAACACTTTTGCATCTTAGAACATCTTTCACAGTCAACCTTAAAAGTACTTCCTCTGCAACATCCAACAAAACCATATCTTCTGCCATTCATTCAAACCCTAGATGTACAGAATAGGCTATAATTATCTAATAAAAATGGGCATATGTTCGTCGCAACCCATACACATCATTGGCCCAACTCAACCCACCTAGCAGCCCACGTCCACTAACAATTATAATAAGTTGAGCTTTGAGCGAGCAGAAAGGACAAGGAGCTACTTATTATTAGTATTGCTTTTGTTTCATTTGCTTTTCTATAATTTTCTTCCAACACTTCTTATATACTACTAGTATGTTTTAACAGACGCTCCAAGCGACTTCAAATTCTTGTAGAAAAATGGATACATCTGATATAACCATTAAAACGAAGGGTGAAGGCTGAGAATACGTAACAAACTTTCTCAAATATACCGAAGTACGTAACATACAAATTTTATTATTTTTGTTCTTAAATAACTTTCAAATTTTGTTCAATGTACGTAATATAGGCAGAAAACCAAGTTTTAAAGTTACAACATTGGTCCATGTCGTTTGCATTCACTTTCACCGTTAGTCATTTGACATTTTTTCACTTAAAAAAATTACAGTAACGGTCCTTATAGTTTGCTTTGACTTTCACCATTAGTCATTTGTCTTTCATCTTTTTTATATACGTTTTTTACGCGTTTTTATACATATTTTTTTTACATATTTTTATACACGTTTTTTACACACGTTTTTATATACATTTTTTACATATTTTTATACACGTAGTTTACATGTTTTTATACATGTTTTTTATACACGTTTTTATGTACGTTTTTATACACATTTTTTTACACGTTATTATACACATTTTTTACACATTTTTATACACGGTTTTATGTACGTTTTTTATACACTTTTTATACACGGTTTTATGTACCCTTTTTTTTATATGTTTTTACATGTTTTTATACACGTTTTTTATATACGTTTTTATATACGTTTTTTATATACGTTTTTATATACGTTTTTTATATACGTTTTTTACATGTTTTTATACACGTTTTTTACACACGTTTTTTACATGTTTTTATACACGTTTTTTACACACGTTTTTATATACATTTTTTACATGTTTTAATACACGATTTTATGCACGGTTTTATATACACGTAAAACACGTATATAAAACGTTTTTTACACACGTTTTTATATACGTTTTTTACGTGTATAAAAACATGTGTAAAAAACGTGTATAAAAACATGTGTAAAAATGTATATAAAAACATGTGTAAAAAACGTGTATAAAAACATGTGTAAAAACGTATATAAAAACGTGTGTAAAAACGTTTTTTACACACGTTTTTATATACGTTTTTTATGTGTATATAAAACCGTGCGTAAAATCGTGTAAAAAACGTATATAAAAACATGTGTAAAAAACGTGTATAAAAACATGTTAAAAACGTATATAAAACCGTGCGTAAAATCGTGTATAAAAACATGTAAAAAATGTATATAAAAACGTGTGTAAAAAACGTGTATAAAAACATGTAAAAAACGTATATAAAACCGTGCGTAAAATCGTGTATAAAAACATGTAAAAAACGTATATAAAAACGTGTGTAAAAAACGTGTATAAAAACATGTAAAAAACGTATATAAAACCGTGCGTAAAATCGTGTATAAAAACATGTAAAAAACATATATAAAAACGTGTGTAAAAAAAGTGTATAAAAACATGTAAAAAACGTATATAAAACCGTGCGTAAAATCGTGTATAAAAACATGTAAAAAACGTATATAAAAACGTGTGTAAAAAACGTGTATAAAAACATGTAAAAAACGTATATAAAAACGTGTATAAAAACATGTAAAAAACGTATATAAAAAACGTATATAAAAACGTATATAAAAAACGTGTATAAAAACGTACATAAAAACGTGTATAAAAACATATATAAAAACATGTAAACAACGTGTATAAAAATGTGTAAAAAAATGTATATAAAAACGTGTGTAAAAAACGTGTATAAAAATATGTAAAAAAATGTGTATAAAAACGCGTAAAAAACGTATATAAAAAAGATTAAAGACAAAGGACTAATGGTGAAAGTCAAAGCAAACTACAAGGACCGTTACTGTAATTTTTTTAAGTGAAAAAATATCAAATGACTAACGGTGAAAGTGAATGCAAACGACAGGGACCAATGTTGTAACTTTAAAACTTAGTTTTCTGCCTATATTACGTACATTGAACAAAATTTGAAAGTTATTTACGTACAAAAATAATAAAATTTGTATGTTACGTATTTCGGTATATTTGAGAAAGTTTGTTACGTATTCTCAGCCTTCACCCTAAAACGAAATCCAGAAGTATATAAAAACAGTATAAGACTCCAAAAATGGATACATAAATAAGCAGCTCACATTTAGTTTTTAAACAAACCGCAACTTGCTTATCATGCAAATCAAAATCAAAACGAAATTACGAAAACCAGCAGCCAAAAACTCTTGCTCATATCAAGATTGCATATTAATTCTAAAAACACCTTGAATGTCTATAAAAAGAGGTCCCAATATAATTTTTCCAACACGCGATTTTTCATCTTCCTGTTTGACTCCAATTCTATGGCATTTTCTTTCCCTATTCTTGCTCCATCGAGCGCTTCAATGCTTCTTTCTTCATTTTTCTTTCATTCTCCTTCTCTTGTTCACCGCGTTTTGCGGCCTCTAAAGCCTTCACTTTTTTATCTCTCTTTTCCCTTCAAACATGTTATTTTTAAAATCCTGCGTTCGAAGTAGAAGTGGCAAGATGGGCGGATTGGGTATCTCAGGAAAAAACAAACAGGCTCTAGGTGCAGAGGGCCAAATTAGTCAAGGCCAAAATGGGTTGGACCAGGTTGACCTGCCAACATCTTTTTGTCCATTTCTTAGATAATTCTATAAACAACTAGCAATGTTTTTTTATTTTTTATTTTATTTTATTATTATTATTATTATTATTATTATTATTTTTTAATTATTACAAGCACTAAACCAATGTTATATGATTGAAAAATATGTATGCAGTAAGTTATCATCTCATCTGTCATGTATATATGCATGTAAGTTATCATCAGTTGAATGTTGATTAAATGAAGATGAAAACTGTGTCAGCATTGTTGCAGATTTGTTCGAGAATGCTTGCTCTTGCTAGTTCCAGGGAGTCAAAATCAGCATGCTCCAAATTTGCATTTTCCACTTGCTCGTTTATAATGAAACTCCCATAAACAGGTAAAATTTCACAGTTCTGTCGTCATCATTTCAAGACTGAACTGAATTATTGGAAATTCATATTGTCGGTAACAACTTGGATTTGTGGCTCCAATCTCTGCTGCTAAGCTACAAGTAGTTTCTGTATTTTCAATGCCATCTGATTGGGAGGCGTGTATCTCTTCAGAAGAAAATGCAGATTCCCTTTTCAGGTGCCTCCAGATCACACAGAAAATGGCATCTCGAGAATCCGATAAGCAAGTGGACTCTTCAACATCACTTCCCTGTAATGTATACATGTGTAAATGATCTGGATTGATGAATGAAATATGTTGAATTAAGAGGGATGTCATGTCACCTGCTCATCGATCAGCCTTTTTAAGTTCTAAAGCATTATTGAACGGTATAAGCATTTCCACATTAGGTGTGGACATGGTGGCATGTACGCTTCCGGTTTCATCGTCGATCACAAGTGTAAGGCGAGAGAGCTGGACAAAACATGTGATGAATGTTATTAACTGGTACCTTATGATGTAGATTCTTAGTTGAGGAAGTCACTTACATTGCATGTACTTCTGATTGTTTTTTACAAGAGGGGCATGTGACGATCCAAGAGATATCAGCCTCAAGTGATTTGTGGCAGCTGGCGCATGCGGTATACCAGTATCTCATTTGTCGGGGAGAAAGGGTAAATTCCCCCTTTATCCAACAAGTTTTTATTTGTGTTTGAAATGGGATTAGTGTGGTAATGGTGTATAATTATGGGATAAATGAACGGTATAATGAAGTAAACGTAATGACTGACCGTCTTTAGAGATGCACAGGTAAGATGTCTTCTTCTTTCGGATAAGGCAATAACAGACAGTGAAGGTTTCTGCTTCAAGAAGTCGTTGAAGCTCTTGCTTGTTGTCGGTGTACCTGGCCACCATAAATAAGATATATGCTTATGTGACTGCAATAAGCCAATAAGTATATAATTGGAAAGTTTCATTATGAAGAAGATTGTACCAGTGCCGCATCTGTAACTCTTCTTTTACTGGTGGGTTGATGAGTATTCCAGAGGTTCCTTTCGTACTCAATGAAAGACCTGTACAAAGGCACCAAAGGTAGTAAAAACATAATGATGATAGTGTGTGGGTAACTGATATATATATATATATATATATATATATTTTTAAGTGGACAGGAAAACAGAACTTTCAATGGAAGAGATGAAGAATTATTATTCGAAAGTGTTATACTTACAGTTAAATGTTGTCTTTTTCAACCTCATAGGTCCTGTGTCAATGATGCTTGCAAATGTATTTTCTTCGTCTTCATCGAAGGGGTTCCATAGGGTCAGTAACATAAGCTTTTTCCTAAAAAATAAGATGGTGAAAGTCATATAACATACGACATAAGTGATAAACACAAAAAAATAAGATGATCTTACTCTTCATTCACGATAAGAATATCTCTTCTTTTTTTACTGCATGATGCTCTTGTCCTTGTTCTTTAGTAGGCAAACATTTTAACACAACTGCTCTGGTGTCTGTCATTTTAGTGGAGACAGATTAGTTTGTTGCATGGAAGAAACCGTCATAATGTAGCTACTGGTGGTATTAATAAGAACTTTGCACGTTTTCTGTTTCGGCATGTTTATGAAAGTCGTTGAAGTCTGTAAAGTGAAAATCACAGGGAATGGTTGATGGTACGGGCTCAATTGCTTCCTCAACGGGGATTCTGTTGTTTAGTATCCATGAGCACTCGTAAGAGCTGATCCGGTATATGGGGTTGTTGGGTGTCACCAGGGCGCTTGAGATGTAATATCGTTTATATGGTGACAAAGTGTTAGCAAAGTATCGCAAATTACTTTCATATATAACGGCGGTCAACGTCATCCCCTGTCACGAATACACATAATATAGGTGAGTAGCCCGTAAATGAATTGGGAAAAAAAGATGGAAGAGGTGATGGATGTGTGTACCTGAGTGTCTGACAATATTAGTCTTTTGTACTTTTTTCCAGCGAGGTTCAACTGAATGTGACCATTTTCCACAATCTGTATAAGAACGGTCCATGATTGTTTTTGATGTGGACTTATGTCCAGTACATTTGAGAGTCGCCTTGACATGTTACCTTCAAGTGAAAATGTAAAAATGATTAAGAGCACACAACAATCCACAATTACACCCAGCCAACCACCCCTTGGTTTATATCTTTTATTAAAACAATATCAAGAAGATAAGTCCCCAACTGGGTGCTTACCAAACAAATACACAAGATAGGATTGATCTCTTCTAGGAAGACACCAATCAAACTCACTACAAGAACTCTCGACACTCAGACTACAAGATCAAATAAAGAGATTGATCTTGATACAAATACCTAATTGATATCAAGATTGATATCAAATAAAACCAGACAACTGTGAAACATTTAGAGAGAGAGAGAGACTAATATAGCTGATTGAGAGAGATGATTAATTTAACCCTAAATAAGAATAAGGAGATTATATAGGCTCCCATGTTTCACTTCAGCCCCTCAACTATACTTCTTGACATATCTAGCAAAGACTTGAAATGAACTAAAGCCAAGAATGAAAAATGACACTTTCAGTCTGTCACACCCCCAAATTACCTGTTTTGCAGCGGAATAGAATTCATGAGGGATGACTGTCATAGCATCACAATCACAGTTATATTGAACGACCTAAAGTGTCGTTTGAAAAGAACATCGTTTGATATATTAAAAACATTCAGAGTTACAAAAGATAGGTCCCAAAAGGTATTCAACACTTGCGGAAATAAGTTTGTTACAATCCAAACGATGTTTTAAAGAGCATAAAATCCATGTGAGACGCGTCGTCACCGCGACTCTATGATAATTCCACATGCATGCCATGAAGTATATGCCTTAGATACCTGAAAATACATTGCTAAAAGTGTCAACACAAAGGTTGAGTGAGTTCATAGAGTTTATGTAAATGTTTTATACGACCAACACAAGTATAAGCCATGTATGACAAATATGTCACATAAAAATGTTACAATTGCTATAAGCACATGTCACCGAAGCTAGACTGATCATGATGTTCGCCCCAACAGAGTGTTTTGCCAAACAACTCAAATAATGATAAAAATGAAATGCATCCGTTTGACAGGTTGGGACCACCAACCCGGATGGAGGAGTCACCCTCAATAGATCTATTCACTCACTCTGGCTTCTTTCCGAATTAACGGTTCATGATTATGAAATGGGGACATTCAATTGGCAATGAGGTAACTTAAGCAATGTATATGAATTTGAATATACTTGGGCTCGTAATAAAATAATGTGCAATGTATTCTCCCCCGTAGGTTTGAAATAATGTATAAACTTATAAAACGGGGCTATGAAAACTCACTTGGTAAAATGATGCGATGGCAAAAGTGAGTACACTGAAATGTAGCGCAAATCTCTAACCGTGACCTATTATGAATGATATGATCTATAATAAGTTATGATGTAATGTTATGCATGAAGCTCATATGATATCTATACCACTTGTGAATTTTTGAAAATAAAGTTTATCGTCGAAAAATAATCTTATAACGTCTTGACAATTTATAAATTACTTTACAAGTATTTTCGTTGAAATGATATCATACGATAATCATTTAGTGATTTATTATGAAATTATAGTTTTTCGTCGTAAAACAATATAATTTGACAATTCATGAAAGTGACTAAATGGCCTCGAAAAGCTAGTCGTAAAATAGTGAATATCGAGTGTTAGAAAACAAACTCAACGATTTTGGGAAGCTTGTAGCATTATCTCAAAGTCTTAGCTTTTAAATTTTTATCATAAAGGTCTCGATCATGGAGAAAAACACAGGTAAAGTAGGGTACTTGTACCAAAAATATTGTTTAAGGGTAGTTTTCGGCAAAGTTTGAGTGAACGTATTTTATTCGTTACAACTCTGTTTGACGAACGGTTAAACATTTTGGAAAATAGGCTAGGTAAACTTACTTTTACTAGAAGACATCGTTTTCTAAAAAGTATTCCATCGATGTTAAAAACGACTCTCAACATGGTCACTCGGGACAATAATCTTTGTCTAATAGGAAAAATATATAAGTGTTTTATACTTGTATAAAAAGCTACGATAACCTTGTTTAAAATGTGAATAACTTAGTCTTTTACGTTTTATATGTCCTTAGCTTCGTGTTAAAGTATACTAATATATTTTTGATAAATCGACTCATTTAGATAACGCTTAAAACTCATTTTTGACCCTTAAAAATCTGGCAAGCATGCTGTTTTTTCGGGAAAATATAGTTTTCGTCGTTAAACTTGAAAATAGCATAACTTCTTCGTTATAACTCCGTTTTAACCCGTTCAAGCGACCACGTTTTCGTTTTAAAGTATATTTTCTGAATATCTAGTCCAAAATATTTTGTAAACTGTCGAAATTTCCAGACTTAGCAAAAATGATCAGACCTTATATTATAGTTGTCGAAATTGATTTTTCTCGCGTAATACTTATTCTAACCACTTCAAATCAAAACCAAAGCTATTCTAAACCTACCATACACCTTCTTAGGGTGTCATGGGTTCCTAGACATTATCAAAAATGATATGTTTCAAGGGATTAATTATAGGATGATATATACTAATTATAAGTACTAAAAACATTAAAAGTGGTATAGATACTCATATAACTTGCATGTTTTCTTCAAGCATGATAAAAATAACCAAAGAATGAATATGGAAGATTAAAAATGATCATGAAATGCTTACTAGTGTAGTGATGAGGTTTTTAGAACAAGGTTTTCCTAAATACCCTAGGTTTTTATTGCAAAACCTTAATTAAGAGTATGCTAGTGTTTATAATTTAGCTTGTTCTTGAAAATTTTTGGCTTCCTTCCCTTCTTTTCTTCTTGGCCGGTTATACAAGAGAGAATGAGAGAGTGATATATTTTTTTCACCTTTCACTTAGTGTATGTATGTGCATATGTTAGTAATATAATTAGAATTAATACATGTGTAGCCTAGGGAATGTATGAGTAAGTCTATAGTAAAGATTTTTATGTAAAAAGTGTTGAGTCATGTTGTTTTGGTCAACAAGAAGGAAAAAGAAAATGAGGTGATGTATTTTGTTGAGTAAGTGTAGAAATGTATAAGTATAGTTTGTAAGTTGTAAGTTAAAATAGGTATTTGGGGTAGCGTTAGCTATAAATAAATTTTAACGGAACAAAATAAAATATATCTAAGTCGTAAAAATTATAAAAATACATTTCTTACAAAAATTTAGTGAAATAATAATTATCGAGTAGTATTTACGAAAACCGTCGTAATTATATAAATATAACAATTTATGTACAAAATAAATTTAAAACATCGGGTAAACTAATAATATAATTTTTATAATCTTAAAACGAGTATAAAAATATATTAGGATTATTTTTGAAAGTGCCAGATCAATATTCAAAATAAATGTTTACGCGATAGCGTTTATTTAATAGGAAAATAAACGTTTAATGAAAAATGCAAACTCATGCATAAATTGATATGAAATTATGTTACTAATGATATGTCGACTAATTCTAGTCGATATGAAATGTCCTCAGTGATTTTCCATGAATACGCAGCTTAACCCTCCAGGTTACGCGTATTTGATACTCGTAAACCTAGTTTACGAAAAATGATGAATAGTAAATCATGAATAGTGATTTTTCTCCGGGAATGAATAGTGTTTCGTGAATAGTAAAATTTTGAAATATCCTCTCAAAATATCAAATTGACTTAAAAAATGATGAATAGTAAATTGATGAATAGTAAATTCCCCGAGATGAATAGTGAAATTTTCAAAGTTTGTAAAATGACCTGAAATTACGAGTTGTCGCACAGTCCTCCAACATTAGAAAACAAGCTTGAACTTATTTCTTGAACACCCCTCCTCAAGCTGTTTTCCAGATCTTCCTTTAACTTGATCATCACTCACATCTGAACCAGAGTTATTTATACCTGCAAACATATCAAACAAACCAAGATTCTTGCAAAGGACCTTATGTTGAGCTTGACGAAGACATTTTGTAAAAATGTCTGCAGTCTGCTCATCAGTATGAACCTTTTTAGTGACAATAACACCAACATCCAATTTCTCTCTAACAAAGTGCACATCAATTTCAAAATGCTTTGTTTTCTCATGGAAAACAGGATTAGTTGAATGGCAGCACTACTATCACAATACACATTCACAGGGTACAACTCACTTACACCCAAACTATGCAAAAGATTACCCAACCATATGACCTCACAAGCCACAGAAGCAAGGCTTCTATACTCAGCCTCAGCAGAACTCTTAGACAATGTAGCATGCTTTTTACTTCTCCAAGAAATTAAAGAATCACCCAAGAAAACACAAAAACCAATAACAGATTTTCTTGTTTTAGGACATTTAGCCCAGTCTGCATCTGAGTATGCACCCAGCTTAAGACTGGACTCTTTATTAAACTGTAAACCAGACCCAGGTGACCCTTTCAAATACTTTAAAACTCTTAAAGCAGCTTTAAGATGAGATTGTAAATGATAATGCATATGTTGGCTCAAACAATGTACAACATAGCTAATATCAGGTCTAGTGTTAGTAAGATAAATCATTTTTCCAACCAATTTCTGATAAGCATTAATACTTTTAAGACCCTTGTCTTTACTTGATTCAATGTGATTTAACACAGTATTCTCAGGAAGAGGAATGTCAACTGGCTTAGCAGCTAATAAACCATATTCATATAACAACTCTAAACAATACTTTCTTTGTAACATACAAACAGCTTTATCATTTCTTAACACTTCAATTCCAAGAAAGTATTTAAGCTCACCAAGATCCTTTATTAAAAACTTTGAGTTTAAAAACCTTTTAAAACTACTGATCTCAGCCTCATTATTACCAGTGATCACAATATCATCAACATAAACAAGAAGAGCTACAAAAGTAGACTCCTTTTGTTTAATGTATAAAGAATAATCAAACTTGCTTTGAAAAAACCCATGTTCAACCAAGGCATCAGTAAGTTTAGCATTCCACTGCCTTGGTGCATGTTTAAGACCATACAAAGATTTATTAAGTTTGCACACTCTGGTTTTATCATTACTATTATACCCTTTAGGCAATGTCATATAAACATCTTCAACCAGATCACCAAACAAGAAAGCATTATTCACATCTAACTGATATAAAGGCCAAGACATTTTAACAGCAATACTAATCAGACTTCTCACATTAACCATTTTCACAACAGGACTAAAGGTTTCATCATAATCAAAACCTTCTCTTTGATTATAACCCTTAGCAACAAGTCTAGCTTTATACCTATCCACTTCCCCTGTAGATTTATATTTAATTTTCCAAATCCATTTTGAACCAATAGGTTTTCTACCAGGAGACAAAACACATTCAGTCCAAGTATTATTTCTATTTAAAACTTCAACTTCATTATTCATAGTATCAACCCAATTAGGATCTTTAACAACATCATTAAAGCATGTAGGCTCAACAGAATTATTCAAAGTAGAGGCAAAACATCTATTATACATACTCAGTCTTTTATAATCCACATATTTTTCAATACCATATCTCAATTTAGAACTAAGCACATAATCATTAAATCTAATAGGTTGCTTAGTTTCTCTACTAGACCTTCTTAACCTAGGAGACTGAGTATCAGACTGCACATCAATATTTTCATAACTAGTTTGAGATGACTCATTTAGACTTTGACTTACATTGCCCTCAGACCAGTTTTGGTCACCATAGTTGGTTGCAGATTGCCACCCTTCATGTTGCATTTGTGCAGTATCTGTATTAATACCTTGTGTATTATCTGCTGCAACAGGGAAAGGTGTTTCACTGCCATACTCAACTGGTGTATCTCTCCCATCATCATAGGGACTTTGAGACCCAAGATTATAAAAAAAGTTCAAATGATCTGCTTCCTTTACACATTGTGTATCTGCAGAGTCATAAGTTTTCATTTTAAGGGGAAAAACATTTTCATAAAACCTTACATCTCTGTGAAAAAACACATTTCTAGAATCCAAACTCAAAAGTTTATAAGCCTTTTTAACAGTGGAAAAACCTATGAGAATACATTTTTCAGATCTAAAACTCATTTTATCATGATTATTCAAAAGAGTTGCAAAACAAAGACAACCAAAAGACCTCAAGTGGGAAAGATTAGGTTTTCTTTTGTGAATCATCTCAAAGGGACATTTACCTTTTAAAATAGAAGATGGCAGCCTGTTAATAAAATAGACAGCATTTAAAATGCAATCAGACCAGAACTTCAAAGGAATTCCCCCTGAAACATAAGACTCCTTGCCACATTAAGCAAGTGTCTATGCTTCCTTTCAGCAATCCTATTTTGCTGAGGTGTATGAGCACAAGAAGTTTGATGTATTATGCCAAGTTCAGAAAAAACTTGATACATTTTCTTATTCACAAATTTTGTTCCATTATCAGACCTTACAGTTTTAATTTTAGAATTAAACTGATTAGAAAACATGTTTATAAATGTCACAAAACATCAAAAACTTCATCTTTAGTTTTAACTAAATATACCCATACAGCCCTAGAGAAATCATCAACAACAGTCAAAAAATATCTATATCCTTCTCTGCTAGTGACTCTGTATGGACCCCATAAGTCAAGATGAACAAGTTCACCCAAAGTCTCTAACTTATGATCAGACAAAGTAAAAGGCTCCCTTGTTTGTTTGGCCCTATGACAGACCTCACATACATGCACAAAAGTATTCTTGGAGAAACCAAGATCAGTTTGAAGAACATTCAAGACTGGATCAGCAGGATGACCCATTCTATTATGCCACACAAACTTAGACACATTATAAGACATAATCAAGCTACAATTACTCACAGAATCAACAGGTTGCATATCAAACAGATACAGACCATCAGACTGGCTACCAGTCCCCAAGACATTCTCCCTTTTCAAGTCCTGAATATGTGACAACTGGCAATTTAGGGAGTCTATTTTAGGTAACCGCATTACGTTAAACTAAACCGAGCTTTTGCCTTTATCACTATTTTTATAAACCATGACTTGATTTTACATCATCTATTGGTTTTTACGGTTTATATCACTATTGAATGAGTTATCGTATGAGTTTTAACTCTATTTGGTAGGCACTATTCGATTCGGCACTAGAAAAGCCTAAAACGAGAAATATTGTAACTTTTAGACCGTAACTCGAAAATTGAAAAATAAATAGTCAAAACTCGTGGAAAAACGTAAATAATAATGTTAGAAAGTCGAATGAACGTTGTGGGACACTCGAGGGACAATATATGAGCTCGGGAATGGGTAAACGGGGCGTTTTACGAAAAATGGCGACCACGGCCCCTCCTCTTTTGCTTAGGCCGGCGTCCCCTACTCCAAAATTATTTATTTTTGAGTCCCTCCTTCCTAAATATAAATACCCCAACCCTCCCTCATTCACTACTTCAATTTTCTCTCTCTAAGAACACCTATTCACCACTTTCTCTCTCTAATATTTCTCTCTCTTCAAGAAATAAAAACCCTAACCACCACCACCACCCTTGGCCGCCCCTATCCGGCCAAATTCCAGCAAGTGGTATCTGATCCACCACTATCTTGTAGATCTTCTTTCCCTCTTTCTATCCATATAAAATACTCCCACAAAAGCCTTCATTAACACCTTCAAATCTTAAGATTAAGATTCATACTTTTAGGGTTTCAAGTAGGTTTTGCAATTCGAGCTTGAATAAGGTAAATGGAACGTGGGTAGAGCTTGTTTAAGCTATAAATCCCCATGTATGGTAAATTAGGGTTTCGACCCTATGGTAGAATTTGGGGCTTTTGGTTTAAACGTGGAATTAAGTCTAATTAACATCTAAATAAACAAGTAATTAGTGTTTGGTAAGCATGTGGTGTATCAATTTGATGGGTTTATGCATTTTAAGTCTAGTTTCATATTTTTGGTTAGAATAGATGATGGGTTTTGTGTTTGGTTAATGATTGGAGCTTGAATGATTGTATTTGGATGTTGTGGAATTGATTTGGGTGATGTTTGGATGGATTTGGATGTGAGCATGGGGCGTACGAGACACCACACCCACGTTGGGTTGTGTTTGGTTGGTGTACGTGACCCACTTGTGCCACGGGTCCGGGTCGGGTCGTTTTGGTAGCTTGTTGGTTGATGTAGTTGAGGTTTGGATGAGACGCGTGGAGCCGAAAAGCCTCTAGGGCTTGTTTGGTTCACATGGTCTTAACCGTGACCGTGTCATGACCATTAGGGTCATAACATTGGTTTCGGTTATATTTGGTTGATTGATTGGTTGGCGAGATTGTTTTGAGTTGATTTGGGATTGAATTGCGCTATTATGACTTTTAAATTGGATTTGATATATATATTGTCAACTTTGAGCTACGTCGATGTTACTTTGACTTTTTAGTCAATAGTTGACTCCGACAAAGCCGTAACATGAACTTTAGTATAATTTGGACTATTGATTGATTAAAAGCCGAGAAGTCATGACTCGTGCTTGTGGACTCGAAACGAATAACGATATGAAACTAATAATGGAATTTGATGAAATATATATATATATATATATATATATATATATATATATATATATATATATATATATATATATATATATATATATATATATACATGAAAATGCTAATAGACTATGAAATATAAATAAATGGGCTTTTGTACCAAAAAATATCAATAAGAAGTCTTATCTTCTAATTTACTATTTTAAATGGATACTAACGACTTAATTAGAAATGTTTTATAATAAATAAGTAATTAATGTTTCGAGTACACGTTTATCGATAAATGCCAATTATAGGCATTTAACATTAGTTTAAGTATTTAATTGCTTACGTTATGTGCATAGGCTACGGATAACCTAGCATTAATAGTGTTGATCCACGTGGGTAGCGGACTTATTAGGTTGACGAATCTAATAAGAGTCCGCTAGGTACGTTGGGTGATAAGGTTTTAAAAGGTACCATTTGAGGGGTCGTTTAAGTCCTTATTTGATCACTTTTGTATCCGTTATTGCTTAATATCGTTCCTTTTCACTTTTTAGGTCTCTTGAAGGCAAAATGCTGGAATGGCACTTATTTGGACGAAAAGGCGCGAATATATGAAGAAAATGGCCAAAGTCAAAATCGAGACACTCACAGTTGCTGAAACTTGAAGGCGACGGCGTCAGGTGTTAATGGCGACGCCGTCCCAAAATTATTGTGACGATCCAGAACCCAAAACTCGTATTTTCAAGTGACGACGTCTAGTTTTGAAAGAGTAGGCCGTCACTACTCAGACGGCCTAGATGCAATCCAGACGACGTCAGAAGCTGAAGAGGACGGCGTCACGGACATAAGGTGACGCCGTCGCAAGGTTAACGTGGCCAAGACGAAACCCTAATGACGGCGACACGACGGCGTCACTAAACATAAGGTGACGCCGTCGCAATTGTAATCTTATATATAGAATCCGAATTTTTCAGTCTTTGTGTGGAGAGTCTTTGGAGTACAAACCTAAAACCGAACCTAAGGTGTCTTGTACAGTATTTTAGGGTTTTAAACCCTATCTTACATCAAGATAAGTCTTTGCTTCATTAATTCAATTATGTCTTTGATTATTTGTGTGTATGCTTGCATGTTCTCCATGTCCGGCTAATTTACTTGTGTGTTTGCTTAGGAAGTATGAAACTTAATTATTGAATATTGATTGGTTGTTTCTTATCTTAGTTGATTAATGATCTAGTAATGCGATAGGTCATTCGTTGTGTACTTAATGCTTGATTCATCTTTGTGAACCTTAGAATATAATTACCTGAGTAGTTGTAAGCTAAACCATCCAAAGAGCGCCTTAGAGTAGGAGTTTATCATCCCTAGTGGGTTTGTAGACGAGACCCTTTGGTAAGTTCAAAGAGTTAGGGAGAAACGCATACCCTACAACTTTAGACACACAACGCAACTAGGAATAAGGACGTGACAATTCAACCACCAATAGGAGATAATTAAGGAGTAATACAAACTAAGTAAACACATCTTTAAACTATCATACGAGCACACATTAATTAGACATAGACTCCCACAACCTTAGTTTAGACAATTAGATAATAGTAGAGTAATCGGTAGAAATACCAACCCCCCCCCCCCCAAATCCAATACCCGAGATTCGTACCTTTCCATTTCATAAAACATAAAAAGATAAAAAATAATCTTCCTCAACCTTAACCTTAGCGTAGTAACTCCTTACTAGCATTCCTATTCCCCTAGAGAACGATATCAATACCTGTGGCTTACCCTAATTACTACACTACAACGATTAGGTTCACTGCCTAGGGTGTTATAAAACTTGCTCGAAGAAAAGGAAGTTTCCTTGACCCAGAACGACGCGTGTAGCGTTATCATTGGGTAACCTTATTAATGAGTGAATTATCCTTATGACTCTTTAGGATATGATTGATTTATGGGATAATAAGCAACACGAGTAAATAAATGAGTTTATCGAATTGACGAATTCGATAAGGTCAACTATTTATTCCGAAACTTATTGGACTATAGAGCTTATCGCTTAGATGTCTCATTGTGTTGCATTGAGTTATATATTGGTTGTTTGAGTGCATTCATAGCATCATATTGAGTCGATAAACCCACATGAGGAATACCAAACTCTAGGATTAAATGGCGAAACGAGACATTTTTGGAAATAACGAAATGGAATACATTGGGGTAGATAACGTTAATTTTGAGAGATATAAATATTAAGTTTCGTCTACATTAATAGGTTGTGCCGAGTCGATAGTTGCTGTGCCGTGATACCGTTATCTTCTGCTAGTGTTTATTTGTACGTTGATTGCTTGAGGTGAGTTTCATGGCCCCACTTTTATCTATGTTTTTAACTATATTGGGGTGAGAATCATGCTACTGTTTTTGGACCGTTGAAACTATTTGGATTTGCTTATATGCTTGACTGTTTAGATAGATGTGCGGTAGTTGTTGCCTTAGTCTAGGTTTAACCGTGCCTAGCTAAGAATAGACTTCTACCTCGACCTAGTCCGGGGTTGGCAATTGTTCTAGATTTTGCCACGACAGTGCTGGACTAGAGTCGCGGGGCCCGAGAAATCCCTGGATGCGGGATATGATTGGGGATCCGGGTAGGATCAGTGTGTGAAACAGTATTTATCTATCTAGGTCTTGCATAGCAAATCAACTCTTACAGCTCCACTATGATTTTGTTGAACTTAAACCTATGAACTCACCAGCGTAAGCTGACCTTTTAGCATGATTTCTCAGGTATTTGAGAGATGTTTGGAATACTTGATTCGGTGGAAGCTTGGCAAGAAGGCGGGATTCAAGGATCATTTCTGACTCTGATAAACTTTGGGGACCTATTTTATTAAACTATGTTTTGGGCATAATATTTATACTTTTGGATTAAATGTTTTGAATATTTAAATTTGGGATTGGTTTTGAATGGTTAAATGATTATCTTTTACTATACTTGTGTGCGATACCAATCCAATAGTAACGCCCCGAAAACTTGATTAAGTCTTCCGCTGTACCGAGATTTGGGGGTGTTACAGAATATAACACTTATCCTTATCAAAACGAACAAACATTTTGCTATCTCTGATCAGTTTATTAACAGACAATAGACTAACACAATAACTAAGCACAACAAGAACATCATATAAAATCACATTATTAGTAAGCTTCAGATTACCAACATGACTAATAGTAGCAAGAGTACCATTAGGATGACCAACAGTAATGTGTAAACTAGATATATCAGCAATATTAAACATTCCTTTAGTAGAAACAGTAAGATGCTGATTAGCACCAAAATCAATGATCCATCCCAAAGTCAAACTCTTAACAATAATACTAGAATTAGCAAATTAATATTTAGAGAAATTCATATTAAACCAAACATTATGATTATAGAATGAAACCCTACCTGCCATGTTGGCATGTATGCTTCTAGAAGGAGAATTATTAATCAAAGACAGAAGTTTCTTCATCTGTTCAGAAGTAAAACCAGAAGAAGTGCTAGTAGAAGAAGATTTGTCAATTGGTATGTTTGTTTAAAACCATTTTGCTTAAAAGTACCATTTGGTTTAGAAAAACCAAGAGGAAAACCAATTATTTCATAACACCTTTTAATAGTATGTCCAATTTTACCACAGTTTTTACAATTCAGATTAGAATTAGGACCTCTATTAACAGTGTTATTATTATTAGTAGTACTTCTAGTGTTACTATTATTATTATTATTATTATTATTATTATTATTATTATTATTATTATTATTATTATTATTATTATTATTATTATTATTATTATTATTATTATTATTATTATTATTATTATTATTATTATTAAATCCCCTTCTATTGTTATTAAAAGATTTAACAGTAAAAGAAGAAGCATTCAGTTTACACTCAGTAACACCAGAAGACTCGAGAACACCTCTATGAGACTCCTCTCTAGAAACAATAATATAAGCATATTTAACCTCTGGGAGAGGATCCCTAGTCAACGAAGAAGTTCTAACAGGTTGATAACAATCATCCAAACCCATAAGAAACTGCTGTTAGTGCAAATATTACGATATTTAATCTATACATTCTCATTTGTTTTGTTGATGACAAACATGTAACTTGTAATGCATAACATAAAATGTATAAGTTACTTGTAAGTATATCTTGTCTCAACATACTCTCAACACCTCTCGATGACTCAAGTCCTTGTATGCTACAACAAAGGTTCGTACATGTTTGTTATGTTGCATTATGATCAAACCCCTAACAAACCATTAAACATGTTTAGTTAAATAGTTTATAAAACACTTAAGTAAACATAAGTAAATGTGTTGGGTAAAACCCATGACCCATGACCCAAGACCCATACCCAATGTCTAGATACATTGTACCTTGGTGGCACTCAAATCCTTGACCCATAGCCCATAGTTTTAACCCATAAACCATGGGTAAACTGGAGTGTGCACGAATCCCTCAAGTATCCCATGGATCCCTTGGAATTACAAAGGCCGGATCCCTCCAGAAGGGATCCTTGGGGTAGAACATGGTTTTGGTCTTTTGCCTATAAATAGCAAGCTACTTCTTACCATTTCTTCACACCTTCACACATAGTTTCTCTCCACCATTTCTAGGATATTTAGATCATTAGGAAACATGTAAACCACCCTCATCTCATATGATCATAATGCTTCTAACTCTCATTTGTTGTAAGCATACTCCCGAAGTGATTCTCCAAAGCAAGCTTAGAGATCTTGTTTCCTTACCTACTGAAGTGATCACCCATCACAAGATACAAGCACATGAAGATCTTCTACAACAAGCTTGGGAAACTTGTCAGCTTCATTCATAGAAGACTAACTACATCATGCTTTGGGTTCTTGATGTTTAGTTTAGGATTTCATATCCATTAGACACATTGTCTTGGATATTGTCTAGTATCATATTCTTGTATCTATGACTAGACTAGATGGTTTATGTGTTTGTGCCATAAAACACAAGGTTTGTTATGTTGGGCCATAAAACATAACGGGTATCATAGATGTGTTATATATCTATGACTAGACTAGATGGTTTATGTGTTTGTGCCATAAAACACAAGGTTTGTTATGTTGGGCCACAAAACATAACGGGTGTCATAGATATGTCAAAGGCATTAGTGAAGAGTGCCGAAGATCCGTGTTGAAGGCATTAGTGAAAGGTGTTGAAGGATCGTGTAAATGGCATTAGTGAAGAATGCCTAGGTCGTATAATCGATGAGGTGCATCGTTATACATATAGTATTTGTTTAGATCCAAGGATGGTGATATCCTTGATGGTGTTGTAACAAGGAGTGGATCTCCTTGAGATTAGGTGATGTGTTGTGATGGGTAGTAGTTCCTCCATAATGGAACTAGGTGCTTAGCCTAGTACCTAATAAAGGGTAGGCGACGTTGTGTAGGTGTGGTTCACCTTGGAGTGAAAGAACCCGGTGGTTAGCCTAGTACCGGAAAAAGAGTAGGCGACGTTGTGAAGGCTTCTCCGCCATAAGGAGTTGGTGTAGTGATTACGAACTCTCGAGTAGGTGACTCGGGGAGTGGAGTAGGGCAAGGAAGGTGTCCTTGTAGCCGAACCACTATAAATCCTCGTGTTGGTTTGTCTATCCTTTTACTTATCGCTTTACTCTTATTCTTGCATTACTTTGTTTATTTTCTATGTGGTTGATGTCTATGTTTGTGATGCATACTTGGTCTTTCATATAGTCACAAACTATATTCAACACTTTACGTATTATGATACGCTTGATCAAGAAAAAGCAACCGGACTAATAATGGTGAAACTTGATTTATAATGAACCATTAATCTTGCGGAATCTTATGTGATGTCAAGGGGTTGGCCTTACATGCCGTAATGCGTTAAATGCATCATCGCGTCGAGATTAGCAAATGCAATGGTTTATACTATATTTGATACAAAAGTTTTAAGTTTGAAACGGAAACGTATTCACCCCCCTCTACGTTTTCATAATTGGTATCAGAGCGGGTTGGCTCTAGTTTATAAAACAAATGGTTTTCAAAATGAGTAAGGTCCTCGTATCAAATTTTTGGTGAAGTCAAGCATAATATGAAAAGTGTTTTGTTATTTTTTTTTAATTTTTTTTTTGAAGTTTTGTTGTTAGATATCTTGTTAAACAAGCTTGAAAAAAGGTAAAAATGGAAAATATAACTTCACTAAAAAGTCTACAAAAGCTAAACCTTTTCGTCCGGTCAAAACATGCATTTGTGTAATTCTGTGTCAGATCCGCGGATCCCTCAAGTTACACTGGACGGATCCCTCAAGCAAGGGATCTGTGGGATCCGTGGTAAAGAAGACAGTTTTTGTCTGAATTTCAAAAATTCATAACTAATTAACCGTAAGTCGTTAGAAGTCGTGCCACCTATCATTTTAAAGATATTTGAGTCTACTTTCATTTAAAAATGATTTCATAAACTGATTTAAAACAAAAATTTACAGAATCATTGATTTATAAAGAAGTTCATTTTTCGGTCATAACTTTTGCACAAACTTTTGATCTAATTGGAGACGGATGTTTTCGTTTTTGAATAACAATGTGTACTCTTTTGAAATTAAGGTTTTGATCATATTTATAAATATAAAAGAAACTGCATTAACCTCAAAAGTTGCTTATGCAACACCAACTCTTCACTAGCAGCACAAGAACAGTTAACTTCACAAACACATAAAGGAAACTTAGTTAAATCATCAAACTCTCTCCACAAGGAGTTAAGCCTATGATAATAATTAGCAACAGAAGTACCACCTTGTTTAACACAATTAATTTTCTGTAAAAGACTATAGACCATAGAACCATCAACTTTATCATATGTTTCTTGTAATTCTTTCCACACACATGCAACATTATCAGAATAAACAAGACCCATATAAACATCTTGAGATACAGAATTCATTAACCATGTTAAAACATTAGCATTGCATCTATCCCATTGTGCAGCAAGAACATTACTAGTAGAATAAGTTTCTTTAACACAAGAACCATCAACAAAACTGAACTTATTCCTAGCTTGTAAAGCTAATTTCATAGCACCAGACCATATTCTATAATTTTCAGTTCCAACAAGTTTAAATCGAATAAGAGCAGTACCACTACTATCATTAGTTTGAATATGAAGAGGATTACCATCATCAAGATTACTAATTAAGACTTCAGTACTACTACCACTAAGATCAGCAATAGCCATAATAAGAAATAGATAAACAACCAAGAACAACAGATAAAAAAACAAATAACAACCAAGAAAATAAACCACAACAAACAATCAACAGAAATACCAATCACAACAGCCTTAACACAACTTCTCAATCCCAATTCCTATCCTCCTTCGACCTAGACACATTAAACTAAAATCACACCCAAGAATAACCAAATACCGGCCAAGAAGACTGAGAGTGGCCAGAGCAGGTTTCTGTACCACTCACGGTGGCAGGTCAAGGTGTTAACCACTCTGTTTGCACCTTCTTGACTAAGTAAATGTTCTCTTAAAGAAGAGAAACACACTTACAGTGAGATACCAGCGGAATGAAGTACAAGCTCACTAGATTCACTTAGTCTAGTGAGATTGTAACCAAGAACGGGCCCAAAAACCACCAAGAACCACTAGGGATATAAACCCCCAAATCTCCAAATTAGGGTTTCAAAAAACCATAACCAAGAAACCCACAAAATCACCAGATCTAATCCCAACCAGATCAAATCAACCACGGCCGTTAAGAAAACAATCTCAATTAGCCAATAAAACCTTCAATTTCAAGAAACCCCAAATCAACCTTCGAAACCCTAGAAACCCTAGAATCTCAAAACCACCAGATCAGAACCGTGAGCTCTAATACCATGTAAAAATGATCAAGAGCACACAACAATCCACAATTACACCCAGCCAACCACCCCTTGGTGTATATCTTTTATTAAAACAATGTCAAGAAGATAAGTCCCCAACTGGGTGCTTACCAAACAAGTACACAAGAAAGGATTGATCTCTTCTAGGAAGACACCAATCAAACTCACTACAAGAACTCTCAACACTCAGACTACAAGATCAAATAAAGAGATTGATCTTGATACAAATACCTAACTGATATCAAGATTGATATCAAAGAAAACCAGACAACTGTGAAACGTTTAGAGAGAGAGAGACCAATATAGCTGATTGAGAGAGATGATTAATTTAACCCTAAATCAGAATAAGGAGATTATATAGGCTCCCATGTTTCACTTCAGCCCCTCAACTATACTTCTTGACATATCCAACAAAGACTTGAAATGAACTAAAGCCAAGAATGAAAAATGACACTTTCAGTCCTCCAACATTAGAAAACAAGCTTGAACTTATTTCTTCAACAGAAAATTTACATACAATTAAACATTTAATAGTTAGCGCATTTTAAAAAAATAGAGCCAAGAATTATAATAGTAGACATATGCTAATCCATGCCATAAGTTAAATAGTTAATAAAACTCCAGGACAAAAAATGTTGTTTGTTTCTTTAACATCATGTGTATGAATGGTTCTTTAAGGCAGAGAACAACAAATTCAATTAATTGGCCTTGTGCTTTATTCATAGTCATTGCAAAGATTGTCGGTGAGTAAAAAGAAATTTGACTAAAATAGGGAAGCAAACATGTACATCGTAGCAACGGCAATATCAATGATAATGTTGCAGGGCCGGGTTTTAAGTTAACTCTTAACCCGCATGCTTAACTGATTATTGAACCGTCAATATTGGTAATCATATAGGGTGTTTTCGCCTTACAACTTAAGTGTAATAAGCCTAAATCAGCAAAGTCAGTCTAATTAGATAAATTGGCCACATGTTTTTGTTGGAAAATCTTCTCTTAACACACTTCTATTTCAATGCTTATGCGGTAAACAAGGTTAGCAGCATGATTGATGAGAACAAGTTTGATGTTCCTAAAGCATGGGTAACAATTTTGATATTGTTAATTGTGAAGGGTACTTTAGTTAAACATAAGTAAATCTAAACAAATAAATCATTTGAAACAGTAAAACAAATACTTGACACCTTAACAAATTTTTAACAAACAGCCAATGTGAGTTTTCACTCAAAAAGTTATCAATACCAAAAAGGAAAGAGCAACTTAGATGAGTCAATAAGACCATATGAATAGCAAAAGGCACTAACGACTTAATTTAAATATGCACCAGGCTATCATTTCAAATAAACAAAAACTATAATTTTAAATATCATGAAATATGCTCAACCTTTTGTGAGTCCAACGTCTTCTTCACAGTTTCAGTTTGTATCTATTTGATGGAATTCTACGTAGGTTGGTATTCTAGTGCAAACTAAAGTCACTCTGCCAAACTGAAATCTCAAGTAGTAGCAAAATGTGCTTTAAAACAACAAAAACCTACAATTAAATGTAACAACATTTGAGGCATAATTGCAGAGACTCAAGATTTTGTAATGACCAGATGCACCATGATGAGTGTCTAAATACTCATCATTTTTATACTGTCTAGACTACAAAAACATCTGAAAACACTCAAGAAATGCTTCAAAATGATAAAAATATCACAAACAAGTGTTTTATGTGTTTTAAATGCAAAAATGCCAAAATCTGGTGAAAAATGTATCAAGTTTGCATAATTGGCAGTTTTAGTCCCCCAAGTTATAATAGTTGTCAAAACCAGTCCCTGGTATATCAAAATAAGAAAAATATCATTTTAAGTCCTTAGGGATTCATAAAGTTGTCAAAACAAGTCCTTGAAATTTAAAATTTCAAAATTACAACTTTAGTCCCTTAACTTTGAAAAAATGTCAAAATCAGTCCTTGGTGAGTTTAAAAATAGAAATTATTCAAACTACACCTTGTACTATTCAATTGTGGCATAATTGGTCCTTTATGATAAGTTTATAGAAAAATTACAAGTTTGGTCCCTGGAGTTTGAAAATTGTCAAAAATGGTCCTTGGACATTTTAAAAATGGAAAATAATCATCATTGGTCCTTGTACTATTCACATATGGCAGGAATGGTCCTTGTGAGAGCTTTGGGAACTTGTCAAGATCAGTCCCTCAAGATTGGCAGAATTACAAGTTTAGTCCTTGTATTAAACTAAAACCATTAAGACCCTTTTGTATTTAGAACCCCATAAAAACCAAAAAGAACCCAGCCAAAACCCTGTGACCCCCCCATTTTGGACCCCCTGTTTATAATATCCTAAAGTCAAAACCAGTCAAAGCGCGCCCAATCTACCACTACTGTTCATCTCCTTCACACAAGCTGCAATACCAAAACCAAAGGTGGTTTTCTCCTCTTTTTCAACACTCCAGCTGTTTTTCCACTTGAATACATCCCCCCTCCACCTCCACATCCATCCAAGACCCATTAATTGGAAAAACCTGCTCAAAGACAATTTGGCGCCAAAAATCCAAATGGACGAATATGATAGCTTTGACCAATCCAATGGACGGATTGAGGTGGGAAAGATTCAGAGACATAAGCAGAGCCTCAAAAGTCTATAAAGAAGGGATGGGATGCAATGTGATCAAGTATCTAGCTTAATTTAGTTTACTTAATGTCGTTTTAGCTTATTTTCAAATTCAGTGTATGTTTTAGCTTATTAAACTCTGTATTTCAAGTTTTTATTGCATAATTAAACTTTTGTGAAACATTAATTTCAGTATCAAGTTCTATTTCTGTTTATGCAAAAATTTACTCTTGTTCAAAAATTCAATAAGCTCGAATGTTATTAGCAGTTGTTATTATGGACTCATAAGCCCACATAAGCTCCCTAGAAAGCTTATTCAAGCTTTTAGAAACCTTAAAAAACAGTCTAGTATCAAAAACAGAAAAATCATAAAAATACTAAAAAAATAGTGAGAAAATAAAAAATCAATGAAGAAGGTACAAGAAGACTGAAGCAGAGCTGATTTTGGATTGCTTATTGGTTCAGTGCTTCTTGGGAAGCTATAGGATATGTTCTCAGTCCTTGGTTCTCATCTTTCACTTGAAATCACTTGTAAGCTCTTTTGACCCAATTTGGCCTTTTACTGTGTAAGACAGTCATTAGCTCAAATCTTTGTGTTTCCATGTTCAGTAGTCATATTTAAGTATAAATAAACCTATAAAACTAGTTGCTTGTTTATTAAAATTTGTAGTTGTTAAAATTTTAGTTTAACAGTAATAATAGCATATTTGTCATTATCAAGTTTTATGCTGTCATTGTTCTTGTTTAATGCTTCATTAGTCTCATTAATGGATAATATAAAACCTTTAATCATTATCATGGTCTTAATCTGTGTTTCTCTTTGAAAAGCTTCAAAACAGTCTTGAAAATAGGTGTTTGGATTAGCTTGTTTCTCTGTGTTTAAAAGTGTTTGTGTTATTGTTCATTGTTGTGTTGTGTCTCATTGGTCCATAATAACTCAAAGAAACAAGAAAAACCAGTGCTCTTTTGGTTAAAAGTCAAAATCAAGTTTAATCTTGATTTGCTTGTTAACTGTTGGAATTTAGAATACATAATCATACATACTAGCTTAAAAGTTGTTTATCTAGCTAAAATTAGTCTCGTATTACCTTAATATATCATAATCTGTAGCCTAGGATCATTCAAATCTCACAAAAGTCAACTTTGTTTCATTTTCTTAAAAAGTCAAAACTGTCATGTGCACAGTTAAGCCATAATGTTTCATAAGCTCATCAAGAGCTTATCAGTTAACTTAAGACTGTGTATTTTAGCTTTTTGAGAAGCTCACCTAGCTGTCTCAAGGTTCTAGTTCTTATTTTTCAATCTATAGCTTATTTGGTAGGGCTGCACTTGGCTTATTGTTTTGTCAATTTTTATCAGCATACACTGAGTCTAGACTCAGTGGTTTTTCAGCTTTTTAATAAGCTTCTCAAAAGCTCTCCAGTGAACAAAACAGTGATAATTTTAGCTTTTTGGATAGCTTATCTGGTCATCTTGCTAATCCAAGTGTTTGTTTTAAGTTTCTAGCTTATTTAAGTGCTTAAAAATAAGCTTAAAGGTGCCTAGTGATTTACAAAGTGTCCTATGTATCTGCTTAACAGTTATGCTTATTTAGATTTGTTTAGTGCTTATTTTTAAGCCAAAAGGTTTTCTCAGTTTTCATATTAGCTTATTATTAGTTACTTAGCTTAGTTTTTGGTTTTCCTTTGCTTATTAATAGCTTATTAACCATTTAGCTTTAAACTTGTGCTTATTCTTGTTTTTGTTAACTGTAAAGATAATAAGCTCAAAACTGAGCTTATTAGTCATTTTTGGAAAAAGTCACAGTTATAAAAAGTGCTTATTTCATTGTTCTTAATAAGTTTGTAAAGAAAAAGTCCAAAAACAAAAAGTTAGCAAAAAGGCAGTGCTGGGATTCGAACCCTGGCCACCCAGCTCACCACACCACACACACACCATCTGCCCTAGGGTCTTTTTCAGTTTTCATTTGCAATATTTAATATATAACCCTTTTGTCTTCAATAAGCTTTATTTGAAATAGTTTTTTCAACTTTTGTATTTTTTATATAATTGTATTAGTATAAAGTATTTTATAAAAAAGTTTCGGATTTTTCTCAATAGTTTTAGTATTTTTAAACATTTAATTAGTGTAAAATCTTATTTAATTCATAATAAAAAATATAAAAGTCTAAAAAATATAAATCTTTTTTCTAAAATTTTCTTTTATCATATAGTACGTAATAAAATTTTTTTTACACTTGTAGGACTTTTATTTCATAAATTTTACGTTTTTGCTTGCGCAATCGCGTAATTTTTAGACTTAACGTACGTTTTTATTTTAAATCACGTTTTTAGATAATTTAAGTTTACGTTTTAGTTAAAATAGTTTATTTAAGTTATTTTGTTTTATAAAAACACGAAAACATCATTGTAAAAATAGTGATAGCGTTTATTTAATATATTTTAATTTTTTAATTTTCTTAATTTGCATTTAAGTCGCTGTAATTTATTAATCTTTTCTTTAGGTATAATTATTCATCAAAATACTTATTGATCACTATCCTTAGTTATTATTCGACATCTGTCTGTGTGAAACACCAATTCATCCTCCGTGGGACTTAACGACCCAGGAATTCCCTATATTCCTCTGATCTTCATTGCATTAGTGTTTGAGCTGTTTTGAGTTTCTTACGGTTGGCCATTCACAAGTGGCTAGCTTGTGTGAGATAACTTGACGGTTTTGCACCAATCAAATTTTGGCGCCGCTGCCGGGGAGGCTGTAAGCGTGTTCTAAGCATTTTTCAGACCCGTACTTGCACATATACCATCGTTTGTAAACAGTTTTTTGTAAAGTTATAAGAAAATCAAAAAGTTCATTAACACTTTTCCTAAAGTGTTAAAAACACCAAAAACAATATAAAACAATAAAACAATCGTAACGTTTTCTAGCTTGTGTTTCTTTTAAGGTGATTCTTAAAGAAATACGATTTGGTTAAACGAGACGATTCCAAAAATATTATCCAAAGTTTTTAAACCCTTTGCACAAATCATACCTACGTCTTTTCAGTGGTACTTAATATATACATAAAAATCAACCACTGCAAATCAAGGCAGTACACCTACTAACTGGGGGTGTGACCATAATAAGTTCCCGAACATCAGATTTAAAACTTGCCTTTGTGTCCTTGTGATTTGGTGTACCTTTTTCAAAGAAGCCATTTCATTTGTGATTATTGGTTAAGTTCACTTGTCGTTTTGCCTCGCATTTGTTTTGAAAATTGATTTTTATACTTAGTGCATGCACACTCGTTCTTCCAGTTCTACAAGTCCACTTTCTGAGCTTGCAAATATTCCTCGTAGACGTAGAGGACGTTATGCTCCTTCAGCCATGACTGAGGAACGTCTACCACCACCACCCCCTGTCGAAATGGCAGAAGACAAACCGATGAATGAGCTTCTCCAAGCACCCATCGAGGGTTACGGAGATGCCATTGTTGTCCCAGCCATTGTGGCTGATACTTTTGAGCTCAAAACCGGGTTGCTTAATCTAGTAACCCAAAGCCAATTCTATGGTTTTGAGCAGGATGATCCTCATGCACACATTCGATGGTTTAACAAGATAGCATCTACCATCAAATACAAGAATGTCCCACATGAAGCTATCAAGCTTCTTCTGTTCCCATTTTCTCTAGAGGGACAAGCCCGGAATTGGCTTGAGAAACAACCCCCTCGTTCCATTGAGACATGGGAAGATCTAGTCACCAAGTTTGTTAACGAATTCTATCCTCCATCCCGAACTACAAGTCTTAAGAATGAGATAATGAAATTTTCTCAGAGATTTGATGAATCATTCGGGGAGGCATGGGATCGTTACAAAGAATTACTCCGCAAGTGTCCGCATCATGGTTTTACCGAGTTAATGCAAATGGATACTTTCTACAATGGTCTGAGACAAGCTGACCAAGACTCTTTGAATGCCTCCGCGGGAGGAAATTTCCTTAGCAAAACCACAAAAGAAGCCTTACAAATCATTGAAAACAAGTCCCAGGTCCGTCCTTTCCGCACAAAGACATATCAGACTCAGTCTAGTGCTGGACCTTCTACTTCATCTCCTGTGAGTACATCTAGCACCGATGCTAAGATTGATAAACTCACGGATATTGTTCAGGCTTTGGTTCTTGCTAACCAAAAGAAAGTCACCTTTACTCAGACACCATCACATGGTGAAGTGAAGAAAGTTGAAGTTTGTGTTACTTGTGGTGGTCCTCATGCATACTACAACTGTACTGCCACCGATGGTAGTCCTTTTGAAACAAATGCTATAGCCGGTACTTCAAATCAAGGAGGTAATCAATACCGTCCTCAAAATGAACCAAGCTACCGTGCTAACACTTATCAGGCACCACCAGGTTTTAACCAGAATCCTAACCGGAATCAGAACCAACCAAGAATTAACCAAGGTTATCAAAACCAAGGTAATTTCTATCCTGGACCCAATCAAGGTTTCCAACATCAAGGAAACCTTAATCAAAACAATTTCAATCGAGGGAATCAATTTCATGGGAATGTGAATCCTAATCAAGGGAATTTTCAACAACAAGGTCCTAATCAAAACATCCGACCTCAGAATTTCCCTCCACATCCTCCAATACCATCATCTGATGAGTTATTGAAGCAGTTCATGAAATCCCAAGATGAAATGAACAGGTTGTTGGTCAGCCAGATTGCTGATCTTAAGAAATCTTTAAATGATCAACCCTCGGGCTCAAGAAAACTTCCGAGCAATACGATCGCTAACCCGAGGGGCGATGCAAAGGCGATCACAACCAGAAGTGGTGTTTCATACAATGGACCCGCTATTCCTACTACCTCTTCTTCTTCTCTCCCGAAGGTAGTGGAAGGTGAACCTGAGGCAACAAAGGATAAGGAACTTCCTGTTAATAACGGAGGAACCAATGATGTCCAACCTCGAGTTGTCCAGAAACCCAAGTCTAATCCAGGAGTTGTTTTTGAACCTCCAGTAGCTCCCGTTGAAAATACCAAATCCAAACCTTCTATTCCTTACCCATCACGTTTGAATGAGCAAAAGCTCCGTGAAAAAGCCAGTCATCAAATGGACAAATTTTTTCAAATTTTCCAAGAACTACATTTTGACATAAGCTTTGCGGATGCTATCATGCTGATGCCCAAGTTTGCATCGACTCTCAAACACATGTTAAGCAACAAGGAAAAGCTGTTTGAAATGGCTAAAACTCCTCTTAACGAGAACTGCTCTGCAGTTATCCTGAAGAAGCTTCCAGAAAAGCTTGGAGATCCTGGAAAATTTCTCTTACCTTGTGTATTTCCAGGAATGGTTGAATGCTTTGCCTTAGCCGATCTTGGTGCAAGCATCAACCTGATGCCTTATTCAGTATGAAAGAAACTTTCTCTTCCGGAACTTACTCCTACATGCATGACTCTCGAGCTTGCAGATCGTACAATATCCCGTCCTCTTGGCATTACTGAGGACGTATTTGTGAAAGTAGGAAAGTTCCATTTTCCAGCTGACTTCGTGGTTGTTGATTTTGATGCCGATCATCGGGTTCCTCTCATTGTTGGTCGAGGATTCCTGAGAACGGGCCGTGCTCTCATTGATGTATTTGAGCAAGAAATCACATTACGTGTTGGTAATGAAGCTGTCACCTTAAACCTTGATCAAACTTCGAGGTACTCTGCAAATTATGATTCTGAATCGGTTAACCGAATAGATATCATTGATGTTGCTTCAGAAGAGTACTCTCAAGAAGTTCTTGGTTATTCTCATAATTCTGCGAGTGATAATCTCACTCATTCATCTCAACCCATCATCGCCAATTCTACTCCTTCTCTTACCCCATTTGAGGAAAGTGACTTCATCTTAGAAGAGATTGAAGCCTACTTGTCTAGTGATTCTGTTCCATGGGAAATTGATCACGCTCCCATTGACATCGAGGGGGACATACTTCTCATTGAGAAATTGCTTAATGATGATCCATCATCATTTTCACTCCCTCCTGTCGAACTTCATAACAAGGAAATCAAATCAGTTGAGAAAACTGAAGAATTTCCTGAGGTTGAGCTTAAGGACTTACCACCTCATCTCGAGTATGCATTTCTTGAGGGTGATGATAAATTGCCCGTCATTATTGCTCGAGATTTGAATAAAGATGAAAAGTCTGCTCTTATAAAGATCTTGAAGTCACACAAGCAAGCAATTGCTTGGAAACTCTCCGACATTAAGGGTATCAACCCTGAATTTTGTACTCACAAAATCTTGATGGAGGATGACTTCAAACCAGCAGTTCAACATCAGAGAAGAGTAAATCAAAAAATCCATGATGTTATCAAACAGGAGGTTATCAAACTTCTTGATGCAGGATTGATTTACCCGATCTCAGATAGTCCTTGGGTTAGCCCAATTCATTGTGTTCCTAAAAAGGGTGGCATAACTGTTGTCACAAATGAAGATAACGAGTTAATTCCAACTCGATTGGTTACGGGATGGCGTGTTTGCATTGACTATCGTAAGTTGAATGACGCTACCCGTAAAGACCATTTTCCTCTACCCTTTATGGACCAAATGCTTGAGAGATTAGCAGGGAATGAATACTATTGTTTCCTTGATGGTTTCTCGGGTTACTTTCAGATCCCCATTGATCCAAAAGATCAAGATAAAACTACATTCACCTGCCCATACGGAACTTTTGCCTACAGACGTATGCCTTTTGGCTTATGTAACGCTCCTGGCACGTTCCAACGATGTATGATGGCCATTTTCCACGACATGATCGGGGAAACAATGGAGGTGTTTATGGATGACTTCTCGGTCATTGGGGATTCGTTTCAAACATGTCTCTCCCATTTAGAAAAAATGCTTCAAAGGTGTGAAGACACCAATCTTTGTCTAAATTGGGAGAAAAGCCACTTTATGGTCAAAGAAGGCATAGTCCTTGGCCATAAGATTTCAAAAAATGGGATTGAGGTAGATAGAGCAAAAGTCGATGTTATTGCTAAACTGCCTCATCCTACTACCGTCAAAGGTATTAGGAGTTTTTTAGGTCATGCCGGTTTCTATCGTAGATTTATACAAGATTTTTCTAAAATCGCCCGGCCTATGACCCATCTTCTGGAAAAAGATGCTCCTTTTATCTTCTCACCCGAGTGCATCGAAGCTTTTGAAACATTAAAGAAAAAGCTTACTGAAGCACCCATTCTCGTTGCTCCCGACTGGGACTTGCCCTTTGAGCTCATGTGCGATGCAAGTGATTTTGCTATCGGTGCAGTCTTAGGGCAACGTAGAGCTAAGCATTTTCAGCCTATTCACTACGCAAGTAAGACTATGACTGAAGCTCAAACTCATTACACCACCACAGAAAAAGAGCTATTAGCCATGGTGTATGCATTTGAGAAATTTCGGCCGTACTTAATCTTGACCAAATGTGTAGTGTATACGGATCACTCGGCTCTCAAATATCTCTTTGCAAAACAAGATGCAAAGCCGAGATTGCTCCGTTGGGTTCTCCTCCTCCAGGAATTTGATATCATCATACGTGATAAAAAAGGAGCTGAGAACCTGGCTGCTGATCATCTGTCCCGATTAGAGAACCCTCACCAAGATGTTTTCGAGAAGAAGGAAATAAATGAAACATTTCCTCTCGAGACACTCAATGCGGTTTCTTTTCGTGGAAACTCTTCTACCCCATGGTTTGCTGACTTCGCAAATTACCATGCGGGTAACTTCATAGTGAAAGGGATATCAACCCAGCAGAAGAACAAATTCTTCAAGGATGTTAAACATTACTTCTGGGACGACCCCTACTTATTCAAAATCTGTGCGGATCAAGTCATCCGACGGTGTGTTTATGGACAAGAAGTTCTTGACATTCTCAAAGCTTGCCATGCTGGACCCACCGGGGGCCATCATAGTCCAAACTACACTGCCAAAAAGGTGTTTGATTCCGGGTTTTATTGGCCCACCATCTATAAGGATGCCCACGATTTTGTCAAAACTTGTGACGCTTGTCAACGTCATGGAAATATCTCTCAAAGAAATGAAATGCCACAAAATGCCATTCAAGTTTGTGAGATATTTGACATCTGGGGTATTGACTTTATGGGGCCATTTCCATCTTCTCGAGGTAACAAATACATACTCGTGGCTGTTGACTATTTGTCAAAATGGGTTGAAGCGAAAGCTTTACCTACCAATGATGCCCGAGTTGTTGTGAAATTTTTGAAATCTCTTTTTGCCAGGTTTGGAACTCCGAGAGCTATAATCAGTGATCGTGGTACACATTTCTGCAATGACCAATTTGATCGTGTCATGCAAAAGTATGGTGTTACCCACCGTCTATCTACTACATACCACCCCCAAACAAGTGGGCAAGTGGAAGTCTCCAACCGTGGTATTAAAAGAATCCTTGAAAGGACAGTAGGTGAAAATCGTGCATCCTGGTCGGATAAACTGGATGACGCACTCTGGGCCTTCCGTACAGCTTACAAAACACCCATTGGGTGTACTCCATACGAGCTTGTGTACGGAAAGGCATGTCATCTTCCGATTGAGCTAGAGCACAAGGCTTACTGGGCCTTAAAACATGCAAACTTCGATATACAGACAGCTGGTGATCACAGAAAAGTTCAAATGAATGAACTAAATGAACTTCGTGATCAAGCTTACGAGAACTCTTTGATCTATAAACAAAAGACAAAGAAGATTCATGACTCTAAAATCAAGAACCGCGTTTTTAACGTTGGTGATCGAGTCCTTCTTTTCAATTCAAGATTGAAGATTTTCTCGGGAAAGCTTAAGTCCCGTTGGTCTGGTCCATTTACTATCACTAAGGTTTATCCTTATGGCACCATTGAGTTATCTCAACCTGATGGTCCAAATTTTAAAGTAAATGGTCATCGATTAAAGCATTACTTTGGAGAGGACATTCCACCCGTGATTGTCCCAGATCTACAAACATTCCCCATGAACCAATGAATGCGGGGATCGAGTTAAGCTAGTGACTCGGGAATCAAAAACAGTAGCACACCATATGGGTTTTCACCCATGTTTCTGTCTTCTTACCCCTTTCTACCACCCTAGTGTGGGGGAGTTGCCCCCCGCTGTTGTATATATCTATCTCTAAAAAAAAATGTGTATATATCAAAAACAAAATAAGGCCGTAATATTTCCCTTTTATGTTCTATGTTTCGGCATAACCGCCGGTACTTTGAATATTGAGGGCAATATTCATTTCTAAGTGTGGGGGGGAATTCTCACGAATTTTATCATGTAATTATTCCACCCAATTCCCCCGTTTTTGGCCAAAATTTTTTTTTTGGAGTAAGTGTTTTTCACTTACTCAGCAAATGGTAATCAGTCCGCCATGTCTAACCCACATAAGGATTGGCTAATCCAGGAGCAAACGGCTCTTGGTAAAGATATCTCAAATCCGTTTATGGCTTGCAATTTGCCCAAAATTGTATGGTGTTCAACTCACCATATCTTTAAACTAGTGAAAAGTTGGCTAGCCCGCAAGGTTATGGCTTGTGGTAAAGGCAGTTGAAAATCCATAATTGGTAATCGGCTCACCAAAGATAATATTGATAATTTATCTAAGAGTTGGCTAGTCCAGAAGCAAACGGCTTCTGGTAAAGACAAATCAAATCCGTTGAAAGCTTATGATTTGCTCAAAATCATTTGGTTATCATTGTACCAAGGTTCTTACTTGAACTAAAACATTTGGCTACTCCAGAAGTAATGGCTTTTGGTAAAGAGATGAAATCCATTAATTTTTCTCAAATCATTGCTAGGGACTAGCAATATCTTAGTGTGGGGGATTGATGAGTGTCTAAATACTCATCATTTTTATACTGTCTAGACTACAAAAACATCTGAAAACACTCAAGAAATGCTTCAAAATGATAAAAATATCACAAACAAGTGTTTTATGTGTTTTAAATGCAAAAATGCCAAAATCTGGTGAAAAATGTATCAAGTTTGCATAATTGGCAGTTTTAGTCCCCCAAGTTACAATAGTTGTCAAAACCAGTCCCTGGTATATCAAAATAAGAAAAATATCATTTTAAGTCCTTAGGGATTCATAAAGTTGTCAAAACAAGTCCTTGAAATTTAAAATTTCAAAATTACAACTTTAGTCCCTTAACTTTGAAAAAATGTCAAAATCAGTCCTTGGTGAGTTTAAAAATAGAAATTATTCAAACTACACCTTGTACTATTCAATTGTGGCATAATTGGTCCTTTATGATAAGTTTATAGAAAAATTACAAGTTTGGTCCCTGGAGTTTGAAAATTGTCAAAAATGGTCCTTGGACATTTTAAAAATGGAAAATAATCATCATTGGTCCTTGTACTATTCACATATGGCAGGAATGGTCCTTGTGAGAGCTTTGGGAACTTGTCAAGATCAGTCCCTCAAGATTGGCAGAATTACAAGTTTAGTCCTTGTATTAAACTAAAACCATTAAGACCCTTTTGTATTTAGAACCCCATAAAAACCAAAAAGAACCCAGCCAAAACCCTGTGACCCCCCCATTTTGGACCCCCTGTTTATAATATCCTAAAGTCAAAACCAGTCAAAGCGCGCCCAATCTACCACTACTGTTCATCTCCTTCACACAAGCTGCAATACCAAAACCAAAGGTGGTTTTCTCCTCTTTTTCAACACTCCAGCTGTTTTTCCACTTGAATACATCCCCCCTCCACCTCCACATCCATCCAAGACCCATTAATTGGAAAAACCTGCTCAAAGACAATTTGGCGCCAAAAATCCAAATGGACGAATATGATAGCTTTGACCAATCCAATGGTCGGATTGAGGTGGGAAAGATTCAGAGACATAAGCAGAGCCTCAAAAGTCTATAAAGAAGGGATGGGATGCAATGTGATCAAGTATCTAGCTTAATTTAGTTTACTTAATGTCGTTTTAGCTTATTTTCAAATTCAGTGTATGTTTTAGCTTATTAAACTCTGTATTTCAAGTTTTTATTGCATAATTAAACTTTTGTGAAACATTAATTTCAGTATCAAGTTCTATTTCTGTTTATGCAAAAATTTACTCTTGTTCAAAAATTCAATAAGCTCGAATGTTATTAGCAGTTGTTATTATGGACTCATAAGCCCACATAAGCTCCCTAGAAAGCTTATTCAAGCTTTTAGAAACCTTAAAAAACAGTCTAGTATCAAAAACAGAAAAATCATAAAAATACTAAAAAAATAGTGAGAAAATAAAAAATCAATGAAGAAGGTACAAGAAGACTGAAGCAGAGCTGATTTTGGATTGCTTATTGGTTTAGTGCTTCTTGGGAAGCTATAGGATATGTTCTCAGTCCTTGGTTCTCATCTTTCACTTGAAATCACTTGTAAGCTCTTTTGACCCAATTTGGCCTTTTACTGTGTAAGACAGTCATTAGCTCAAATCTTTGTGTTTCCATGTTCAGTAGTCATATTTAAGTATAAATAAACCTATAAAACTAGTTGCTTGTTTATTAAAATTTGTAGTTGTTAAAATTTTAGTTTAACAGTAATAATAGCATATTTGTCATTATCAAGTTTTATGCTGTCATTGTTCTTGTTTAATGCTTCATTAGTCTCATTAATAGATAATATAAAACCTTTAATCATTATCATGGTCTTAATCTGTGTTTCTCTTTGAAAAGCTTCAAAACAGTCTTGAAAATAGGTGTTTGGATTAGCTTGTTTCTCTGTGTTTAAAAGTGTTTGTGTTATTGTTCATTGTTGTGTTGTGTCTCATTGGTCCATAATAACTCAAAGAAACAAGAAAAACCAGTGCTCTTTTGGTTAAAAGTCAAAATCAAGTTTAATCTTGATTTGCTTGTTAACTGTTGGAATTTAGAATACATAATCATACATACTAGCTTAAAAGTTGTTTATCTAGCTAAAATTAGTCTCATATTACCTTAATATATCATAATCAGTAGCCTAGGATCATTCAAATCTCACAAAAGTCAACTTTGTTTCATTTTCTTAAAAAGTCAAAACTGTCATGTGCACAGTTAAGCCATACTGTTTCATAAGCTCATCAAGAGCTTATCAGTTAACTTAAGACTGTGTATTTTAGCTTTTTGAGAAGCTCACCTAGCTGTCTCAAGGTTCTAGTTCTTATTTTTCAATCTATAGCTTATTTGGTAGGGCTGCACTTGGCTTATTGTTTTGTCAATTTTTATCAGCATACACTGAGTCTAGACTCAGTGGTTTTTCAGCTTTTTAATAAGCTTCTCAAAAGCTCTCCAGTGAACAAAACAGTGATAATTTTAGCTTTTTGGATAGCTTATCTGGTCATCTTGCTAATCCAAGTGTTTGTTTTAAGTTTCTAGCTTATTTAAGTGCTTAAAAATATGCTTAAAGGTGCCCAGTGATTTACAAAGTGTCCTATGTATCTGCTTAACAGTTATGCTTATTTAGATTTGTTTAGTGCTTATTTTTAAGCCAAAAGGTTTTCTCAGTTTTCATATTAGCTTATTATTAGTTACTTAGCTTATTTTTCAGTTTTCCTTTGCTTATTAATAGCTTATTAACCATTTAGCTTTAAACTTGTGCTTATTCTTGTTTTTGTTAACTGTAAAGATAATAAGCTCAAAACTGAGCTTATTAGTCATTTTTGGAAAAAGTCACAGTTATAAAAAGTGCTTATTTCATTGTTCTTAATAAGTTTGTAAAGAAAAAGCCCAAAAATAAAAAGTTAGCAAAAAGGCAGTGCTGGGATTCGAACCCTGGCCACCCAGCTCACCACACCACACACACACCATCTGCCCTAGGGTCTTTTTCAGTTTTCATTTGCAATATTTAATATATAACCCTTTTGTCTTCAATAAGCTTTATTTGAAATAGTTTTTTCAACTTTTGTATTTTTTATATAATTGTATTAGTATAAAGTATTTTATAAAAAAGTTTCGGATTTTTCTCAATAGTTTTAGTATTTTTAAACATTTAATTAGTGTAAAATCTTATTTAATTCATAATAAAAAATATAAAAGTCTAAAAAATATAAATCTTTTTTCTAAAATTTTCTTTTATCATATAGTACGTAATAAAATTGTTTTTACACTTGTAGGACTTTTATTTCATAAATTTTACGTTTTTGCTTGCGCAATCGCGTAATTTTTAGACTTAACGTACGTTTTTATTTTAAATCACGTTTTTAGATAATTTAAGTTTACATTTTAGTTAAAATAGTTTATTTAAGTTATTTTGTTTTATAAAAACACGAAAACATCATTGTAAAAATAGTGATAGCGTTTATTTAATATATTTTAATTTTTTAATTTTCTTAATTTGCATTTAAGTCGCTGTAATTTATTAATCTTTTCTTTAGGTATAATTATTCATCAAAATCCTTATTGATCACTATCCTTAGTGATTATTCGACATCTGTCTGTGTGAAACACCAATTCATCCTCCGTGGGACTTAACGACCCAGGAATTCCCTATATTGAGTCGAAACAAATTTGCATATAAAGTGACCCAATATCAACAGCTAAACTAAAAACAAATCAAGTCCATATAAAAAGTGATCAAGCACTAGTTTACCATTCTTTTTCTTAAATACCCGATGTAACGTTTATAGTTCTAGATTGAGTTTTGATTGAAAATTGAAGGTGTGATAAATTTGGAAAATGATATTGTCCTTCCAATGACAGTAACACCATGAAGTAAGAGCGATTTGGAAAAAAATATGAGCAATCCATCCTACAACACAATAAGTCATAAATAAGCTCCTTAAGATAACCATATATCTAAACAGGTTTTCTAAAACACAATACGGCCTTAGCTAAAAAATCCCTTGCATATTTATGTGTTTATCAGCTTAGTAATTGTTTGTTTGATTACTTTACACTAAACCATTTATTATTATTATTATTATTATTATTATTATTATTATTATTATTATTATTATTATTATTATTATTATTATTATTATTATTATTATTTTTATTTTTATTTTTATTTTTATTATTATTAGTATTATTTTTTTTTAATTTTGTTATTTTATTATTATTATTATAAGTAAGCAGAGGCACATAAGCACTTTAAAATAAGCTTCCCAAAAGTTCACCCCCCTATCAAGTTCAAATTCAAAAATAATGTACTTGACATTAAAACAAGTACAAAATTGATTTTGGATCATGTTTGGATTTTGGTAGCGGGTGGGTGGGTTTGTGGAAAACTTCTTTCACCTTTTCATTTTGCAATAAGTAAAGGATGTTTTACTAAAAGTAGAGGAGGCTAATGTTGTAATTGAAATTTTTTTTTACCAACATTCTATATTTCTATCTTTGCTACATATAATATAAATTACTCTCTTATTAAAACACCTCATTACTTAAAAGTACAGTGTAGAACCAACTAAAAACAAATCTATCAAATTAAAATGTAAACAATTAAAACACCCCTTACTAAAAAGTATAATTAAAAATTTCACAATATGCAACTAGTTATAATACATGTGCACGCAGAGGGTTTTGACAAATACAGAATTTTATATTTTTATTTTTACATAAATTTTTACATAATTTTTTTATTTTTATTTTTGCGTATACAAATACAAATGCTTGTATATGAGAGGCTGGTATATTTTTATTTTTTTGTTAATTTGAATATTTTTTTTTGTATATAATGACGTGGAATGTCATTTTTTTTCTTAAAAAACTACCACACCATTTTTCAGTAACTTTTTTATTTTTATTTTATATTTTTTACATTACGTTTGAAAAATAAAAGAAAAAATCAAAATCCCACACCTCCCACACCTCCAAAAACAACGTAACAACTTTTCACTTTTAATTACCATTATACCACTCCCCACCCCCAAGCTGCTATAAATACCTCTTTCAAACTCATTTCCATTCCCTCTCTTCCTACACACACAAAAACACAGTTCTAATTCAATTCAAAAATGTACTAGTAAGTAAACACTTTCTCTCGCTCTCGTTTCCACGTGTCATCACCGCAGTTATTTATTAATAACTAACTCTCTCTATGTTTTGTTTACAGTAACAAGTTCAGTAGAGGAAAGGACAGCTCTCCGTCGATTGAAAAATGTGAGCATATTCGTTAATTATTTACTTTTAGTCTGTTAGATTTAGTTAATTTGATCGATGACGTAAGCGTTAAATGTATCTGGTTTTGTGTTGAAGAATGCTGTGCTCTCTTTGTTTACATGACGACGTAAGCGTTTTGAATAACCTAATTTTTTATTTGATGTCGATTTTTGGTTTATATATTGTTCATAATTATGTCCTGTTCGATCATCTGTCCAGTATTGTAGTCGTGTTATTCGTATCATCACGTTAAATGTAGTAGATCTATTACATGATGAATGTTTAGACTGTTTGATGATCTGTCAATTATTGTAGTT